>JAANYP010001219.1:0-43874 GCA_020465985.1 Centrapalus pauciflorus | reverse complement strand
GGTCTGTCACCCTTTTTCAAATATCCGTTTGTCTTCATGTAACAGAACAGCTTGGGCAGGCTGAGCGGTTCTGCTTTCCACTTTGTCTTCAACTGTGTAAACTGATCTGGTAGTTAAAAACAATACATGATGACTTGGAAACGTATTCCATAAAGTGTTTAGCCTGTTCACAAAGAACAGGTTCTGTTCACAAAGAACAGAACACTTTAAAATTGCCCAAGCTGCTCAACAGTGTAGAGCAGCATAGACAGTTTATGTCCAGCCTGTTCAGCAGACAGAGCAGCTTGGACAAACTGTCTTAGTTGCAACACATGCAACATATAGAACAGCTTTAGACTGATATTGCAAATCATTTTCAGGTTTCAATAAGACATATAACAGGCCTTAAATTCAACCTTCAAATGCATCAACAGGTTTGATTATAAATCTCCCCCTCAGATGTAGAACAGGTTTGACTGAGGCCTTTTTGTGCCTAACAAAACCAGTTCCCATGCTCAACTAGAACAACTAACTACTGATTATAACAATTCAATTTATTTTAGAGCAATCACTAACCTTGATTCTCCTTTTCTTTCTTGAATTTGAGCTCTAAGTTGAAGGAGATGATGCTGGCTACAACTTCCTTGATCCTGCTTACTTCCTGATTTCCTTCTCCCCCCTTCCTCTTTGATCGGCTGGAACACACACACACACACACATATACACACCTTGAGATTTTGGTGAAGTGAAGAAAAGGAAGCTTCAAAGTGATATATATACGTTCCCAGTCCCGAACCCAATTAAAACGGGTGCGATACTCATTAATCACTAGGTAAACACCCGTTAACCCAATTAATCCCAAATCAACACCTCGGGTTTAGAATGTTAGTTAACTCATTAAAACAACCCAAACCCACAATTACTACTAAACTGACTATTATCTCATCCGATTAAAATTACACGTAATAGCAAAATACTTTACTAACTCACGTGCAATTAATCAATTAAAACCCACCAACTCATCAAGACAACTCTCAAAGCCAATAAATAAATTACACGTACGTGCTGCTAGATTCCGGTGTTACAGGTTACGAGAAAATTCTTAGAGATTATCGAATTCCGTCACATCTTCGTCCCGAATTTCCTGTTGGAAGAGTCACTGCTGATCGCCCGCCCGCTGGCAAAGTTGCTATTTATACGAAATCATTCTCTATGGCCAACCTTCACTTTCCTTTATCCCCCTTTTATCTGGATGTTCTCCGGTTCTACGAGGTCCATCTAACTCAAATGTCCCCTTTGGGAACATTCCGCATTATTCTGTTTGAAGCCATTTGTCTAGCCTTAGATGTAGTCCCTACCGTTAGTCTGTTACGACTTTTCTTCAAGTTAGGGTTAAGCGGTGATTGGGCCATCTTAGAAAAGAGGAAGGAGGCCCCTGAGGTTATCACTCGAGTTCCCTCCAGCGTCAAACACTGGCGGGACTAGTGGATCTGGGCCATCTTAGATAAGAGGAAGGAGGCCACTGAGTTACATCCATGTTCTCCAATTATTCTGCACACGTTTTCACATATTTTCTCCTCTCTATTTATCTCCGTCAACTCTCTCCAATACCAAACCTTAATCCTTCAATCTCTCCCTCAACCTAAGAAATTGATATTCCCTTCACTGATTCTTCTTCTGGCATTTGAAAAGAAATCGAAAAACGAAGACACAACATCTCTAGATTTGCACCATCTAGACACTCTCACCGGCCGTACAAATGCTACCTCTGAGAGTCTCTTCAACCACCATCCTCGTGATGACGCCATCAGAGTCAAAGCCATCACGTCTCTTGCCACCGTCAAAGGTCCGCAAACGCAGATGGACGAAGCAAGGCGGATTTCAGTAGTTCTATTACCGTCCTTGCACAGGGCTCCAATGTTATTTTACTCGTATAGGTATAGGATCTTCATCGAAGTACTGGTGGGAATTTCTCATATATATTCAAGGAGGCCTAACTTGATTTACTTCATGTCAAGGGCCGGACTCGAGGAAGCTGATTCATTTTAATATTAAAACTATATATATTTGATAGATCAACCTTAACCTTAAACTTGAATATTTATATTTAAAAAATTCTATTAGATTTAATTTGTTTAATAATTAAGATTGATTTGAGTTCGACCCTAAAATACCAACACATACATCGATTACGCTAGATACGCTTCATAAGAATTTGAGCGGCGGAGTTTTTACAAACTAATGGTAAGCCTTATTACATATTTTAGCTTGTTTTGGTACTTGTGATTGAACACGATAAAAATTCAAGATCAAATAGCATGCATGATTAACGTTTGATTACTTTTTAGATGTGCAATATTTTGTAGATTCTAAAGCAGATTTTTTCTAAGGAAATTATTTACTTAGCCTGGATGTAAATCTGCAGTAATTTTTTACATGTTTTTATTTGTTTTTTTTCCTTATGGAATAATCAGTGCCTTAATTAGTTTGTATTTACGTCTATTAATTGGAATAATCAGTGTCTTAATTAGTTTGTATTTACCTCTATTAAGTTGTTGTTTGTTTGTTATCTTATTGGTTTATTATTCGTACATAGCATTTGTAGATTCTGTTTATGTTGTCTATTCTATGATACCAATTCATGAATTAAGAGTATTTTATAGAATTCTCAAAATATAGAAGAATATGAAAAAAAAAGTTAGAATATTCTGTTTGGCAGGCTTTAAACCTCTAATTTGACTACACCTTAGGCAACTTGATCTCGAGCATAATATTAGCAAAGTGATTAGGCAGAATTATCTAGATAAGATGATATTTCTTAGCTATGTATCGATCAAGAGAGTGTATGTAGACAAATCGAGGCTAAGATAATGCTTATTAACATATTACCCAACCATACATTTGTATTTAACACTTAGTTAATTGCTAATTAATTATTTATATTTGGTCACTTGAATGAAGGTCCACCGAAAAAGGTTCGAGGTCCAACTTTGAAACAATCTGTATGGGATATGAATAGCAATGAGTGAGTTGTTACATTTGATGAAACGGGACAGCCTGTGGGCGATGGTGGAGTTCACTTTACTCGTTTTTTAGGAACATTAGTTAAGATGCCTTAACATGTTGCAATAAATTACCAGGATTGGAGGAAAATTCCCCGAAACAAAAAAAAGATCTATGGAATTGGTGAGAGACCTATTGGCGAGAGACCTATTGGCGGACTTGAGTTATTGCAGATTGCGCACGACAAGATTCAGATTATTCGCGAACGATTGAGGGCTGCTCAGTTTCGACAGAAGATGTATTCGGATAAGCGGCATCGACCAGTGGAGTTTGAGGTTGGTAATTTTGTGATGTTGAAGGTGTCGCCCTGGAAGGGTATTATGAGGTTCGGCAAGAGGGGCAAGCTTAGCCCTAGATTTATTGGACCCTATCGGATTTTAGAGCGTATAGGTGCACAGGCATACCGAATATGACGTATGATGTAACGCCCGCAAAAGTTTGAGGTAATTAATTAATTTTGATTCATTTAATTTAATTTTTAATTTGAGTTAGTAGGATATAAATTATCAAATTCCATGGTTGGTATTTAAAATGTTGATTTTTTTTGTAGTTCAAGAATTAGGAAATAGGAATTTTATTATATATGTGTACAAATCTCATCATATTAATGTCTTTAAAAAAAATAATAATTATTATTATTAAATAAAGTAATACATGCATGCATGAAAGCATAACCATCATCATGATCATCCAACCAATCTGTATAAATTCCTATATACATGAAAAACCCTAATAACAACTTTCTTCATCTCAAGAACACACACATTTTAGCTGGAAATTCAAGGTTTGAGCAACAAGTATCATCATCTTCACCAAATCAACACCTCATTATTTAAATTTTGAGGTAATATCTATAAACCCAAAGAAAATTTAATATTTCGTACATAATACTTAGAGAAATGTTTGTATCCATACAATGTTGTCTAAAAGAAATGTATTACATCTGTAAGGGAACATCATTGATTCTATCACTTTCATTTTGTTTGGTTACAACTTACAATCTTGAAAATAAATGAGTTTAAACGAGATATCTTGGGTTTTTACATACTAATCTGAACACTTACATAAGAAAAATTGTGTGTTGGGTGGTGGTTGGCCGACAACCGCTCGACGGCGGAGATAGCCACCACCGACGGCCACCTCTTTCCTTATATTTCTGTTGCCCAAACGAGAAGGAGAGGGTAGAGTGAGAGTGGTGTGTGTGTAGAGTGGTGTTTGGTGGTGATCGGACTGGTGCCGGAACCGCCTTGGCCGGTGGCTTTTCTTCCCTAGTCGGCGCCCCTTTTTCCTTTGGTTTCTTTTCCCTTGTTTTGTTTCTGAGTTTGCATCGAGAGGGAGAGAGAGAGAGAAAGAGATGATAGAGTAATAATTATGGTGTAGTGTGGAGGAGAAGCCGGCGCCAGAGACACGCCGGCGGTTGCACGGCGGCAAGGTGGGGGGGGGGGGCGCTGGTCTGCCTTTTCCTTCCTCTTTTCTTTCTTGTTCTGTGTCTGTATTGTGAGTGAGAAGAGAGAATTAGGGTATTTGTTTTTTATTAATATTTATTTATCTTTAATTTCTTTAAGGTGGGTTAGGTTAAATTGATTATATGGGCTAAGAATTTAAATTTTGGGCTCTACCTCTTTATTATTTATTATGGGCTATGTTAACTTTATTTTGGACTTTATTAAAATCTGATTTTTGGGCTTATTTAAAGGTTGTTGAGGGCTAAACATTTAAGTTTCTTTTTAGTTCATTTCTAGTTAGTTTAATTTGCATCTAGATATTTTAAATCACTAAATTTGAGATTGAGTTTGTTTTTATTTTCTAAGTCCAATATAAGTTCATTTTGGGTAAAATTTAATTTAGATTATATGAATATTGTGGATTTATATAAGGTAGAAAGGAATTTGTAACTTGATGACCCATTTAATTAATTTAATAAAGTAGTTTAGATTTAAGTATTATTAATTGAATTGAACTTTCACTAAATTGAAATAAGAACTAATAGGTAGAATTAAATATTCCATATGTAAAATAATTTAGTTGTTCTAATTAAGTTGGTGCAATTTTAAATAATACTTTTTATCATCGTTGGTGTTATAATTAAAGTTAAATTATTAATTTAATTTATAAAATTGCTTTATTAATGTAATAAAAATAAATTAAAATTTACCGATTTAATCCCTGAGATTTAGTTAATAGAATTGATAACGAATTTAGTTACTTCTAGAATTGATAAATAAACAATATACCTTGTTATCACGATTATAGTGACTCGATTGAGACGTGCGATTCTCAGTAAGGTTTTCAGCTATTACTTGGTTAGTCGCTTGGCGGGTTACGGATTGGCGAGCACTGTGAGTAATTGATTTAATTTCATAAATGATCATTTATAATATGTTTGTGCTGGTTATCTGTTTCATTTCTTTTACCGTGCTTATCCATTTCGTTGTCATATTGCCTCTGTTATCTGCCATTCTTTTTCATCACCATGAATTGTCATATGATAACTCTTATTCCCCGGTATGCATACTGTGTATTTATGTGATGATTGCGTGCCTGTGTGGCTGCATGTTATTTTTATACGTTGTAAGTCGGGAGTGTCGCAAGCTGTGTTACTGTGTATGCATTGCTGGGAAGGCCGGATGCTACACAGACTACCTATTCGTGGACGCACTGCTGGGAAGGCTGGGTGCTACACATGTTGACTTTGTGCCGATACTTGTATCATTCATGTTATTCTTGTTTATTTGTGCTATTAAATCTGTTACTCGCTAGGCGACGGCTTACCCCGGTTGTGGGGGTAATGTGGTTTAGCTGGTAAGGGGAAAGCACCAGCTTCAGGGTCAAGGGTTTGTGAGCTCGTGGTATCAGATAGACTTTCGCACTTTTTGTCATTATTGCTGAAATTGTAATTGAGATGGGTAGATCCCTAGACTTTCAGTTTGGTTGTAATAACTAGATTATTTATTTTAGCGTACTCTGAATGTTATGTTTTAGTTTATTTATGCACTGAATTTGAGGTTTGAACTTAGATAACTTTTGTTATTTTGAATTTTGAGGTTTATGTTGCAAAATTATAGTAAAAGCGCCGCGTTATTAGAACGGGGCGTTTCATATGAAGAGTTTGAAAACCTTGATCTTTTGGCTTGGTGGAAAGAAAAGAAATCGTTTTTTTTCGAATTCTAGCCGCCATGGCCCATGATATACTAACCATCCAAGCTTCCACGGTAGCTTCGGAATCCTCTTTTTCTGTTAGTGGCAGGGTTATATCGCAACGGAGGTCAAGATTAAGTCCCGAATCGGTAGAATGTTTGTATTTGTTTGAATGATTATTTGAATGGAGCGGCTCGGGTGCAACATGTAACGACATTAGAAGATTCAATCGAGGCCGACTTGGAAACAAATATACACAACGAAGAAGTTGAACTTGGAATATCACCTCCTAACGAAGAAGATATCGAAGACGACGATGATTGTGAACCCGAATACCAAAAATTGGGTGAATAAAAGTAAAGAAAACACAAGACCTTGGCGAATAAAAAGTTGTGAACCCGAAGATCTTGAATTTGAAGTTGTCGTAAACTCGTAATTTGAACTATAAGTTGTAATTTGAATTATAAGTTGTTGTAATTTGACTTTTTAGCGGTTATAAACTTTTTTATGTAGTTATAATCAAATGTAATATAAATATATGTTTGATTGGATTAAAATAGGGATAATTATGCAAAAACCATCAAAGTACAAAAAATTTTCGATAAAGTCTCCATTTCATTTTTTATTTCTGATAAGTCCTCAAACTACAGGTTAACATGCTTAAACCTATTTGCAAAAACTATCAAAGTATAATTTGTTTTCGATTAAGTCCCCATTTCATTCTTTTTTCCAGATAAGCCCCCGAAGTACTTAAAACTTTCAATTTTTCGAAATAATAAAAATTGTCTTTTTTAAAATTTTAAAAACGACGATGTTTATTTCGATGAAAGTAATAATATTTTTTAAAAGTCCGTTATTTCTAATAACATAAGTTGGTTTGATATAAATACATAAATGATGATTTTTCGATCCTATGTTTGTCTAGATCATTATTTTTAAATATATTTAACTACTTCATCTCGACTAAACTTTAAACAATAAAAATGATCGTTTTGATTTATCAATTTTGATTTTTTTTATTGCATCCACGTATGCGTGACGTGAGTGTCAATTAAACAACCAATTAAATTGATAAAACAACAAATAACATGAGTTTATCAAGATAAGTGATTTATGAGGCAAAAAAATCAGTTGAGAGATTTATAAGACAAAATAATTTAGTTAAGGGATTTATAAACCAAAATAATTTAGTTGGGGGACTTAATCGAAAAAAATCATAGATTTATAAAAATCCACGTCATCAATTGCAACCCACTCAACAAGTCACCGGTAACTTTTTTTTTGAAAAAAACACCAAATTCGTGATTTTTATATAGTTAAGGGACTTATCAGACAAAAAAATTGATTGAGGGACTTAATTGAAAAAAAAATTGTAGTTTGATGGTTTTTTGTGAAATTTTCCTATTAAAATATGTGTTAACTTAATTTATAATTAATTATATATTGTTACTTTATAAATTGTAATCATAAATCTATACTATATATAATAAGAAACCACTTGGATTTTCTGGACCATTGGATAGAAAGAAATTAATGGTTCAGATTAATGACAACTTATAATTAATTATAAAATGTCACTTATACCCTTAATTAAAATCAATAATTATATCTATTCCATTTTTTAATTCATTTTCCAAATTTACTACATTACCTTAATTACATTAAATTTTGATTTTAATTTTTTCATTAACGACTTAATATTTACCTAAAATAAATATCTGTCATTATTATCCATAATGATCATAGTTAAATTCAAATGTAAAAATTTGAATTTAAATGTAGAAGTGTAGTAAATAAAGTTAAAAATTTTTGTTAATTATTTTGCTAACAAGATTTAAAATTTAATTGATAAAACTTCAATTGTGAATATGATAAATTTTGATTGTTGATTTTCAGATATTCCATTTTTTTTATTTTATCATTTTCAAAATATATACACATTCACATAATTGAAGTTTTTTGTTTCTTACATTGATATTTCATATTTGAAGTTAACAAAAATTAAAAGAAACATTTTTTGCAAACACATATTATCTGTTTTTAATAATACAATATAATAATATTTTTTTAATTAATATCAAACAACTAAGTATTTTTTTATCTTTAATTTAACTAGCTTTCAATTTTTTTTATTTTAATAATCCTCCGCATCTCTCAAAATCATTATGTCGGATTACATACCTATTGAAGTCCAAGAAGAAATCCTCAAAAGGCTTCCCGTGAAATCATTGATTCAGTGCAGATCGGTTTCAAAAGCATGGAAATCATTGATTGATAGCTCTGATTTCATTGCTAGTCAC
This sequence comes from Centrapalus pauciflorus, assembly GCA_020465985.1. Classification (NCBI taxonomy): domain Eukaryota; kingdom Viridiplantae; phylum Streptophyta; class Magnoliopsida; order Asterales; family Asteraceae; genus Centrapalus; species Centrapalus pauciflorus. Next base: position 35,394 of record JAANYP010001219.1, on the reverse strand, counting down.
AGCACTCGCCATGCTCACTCTCACCGTCTATTTGTAAGGTACGAAGACTCCCCTGAAGGTAATGCAAAACGTTACGTTTCTTTAGCCGATGATGATAATTTTCCGCAAGAAAGGTTTGAACCGACTGTTCCCTTGTTAATTGAACGACATAGTTCTACACCTACAATAATGGCCGGCAGCTCTCACGGCTTGTTGTGTTGGTGTGGTTCTCAAGCTGATTCAAATTTCAGAATTGGAAACGGGATAGCTGTTATTTGGAATCCCTCGATTAGAAAATCTGTTAAAGATTGATGTACCTGATGTGTTAGGAGGCGGGGTTTATATGACAGTTCTAGGGTTTGGGGTTTGTCCCGGCAGTGCTGACATTATGCTTGTCAATATTACATATAGTACTATGTCTTCTAAGACATTTCCGTGTATGAGGTTAATTTGCATCCCTAAGGAAGTTGAGATTTTTACATTGAGCTCAGGGCGTTGGAGGAGTTCACGAGGCAATACACCTCCTAAATCGATTATATTTACATGGTCACAGGCAACCATTGATCGATTTATATACTGGTTGGCTTTAGATCGGAATCCTAATGATGCTGGATTTCAAAAATCTTATACAGTTATGTCGTTTGATATGACTACTGAAGAAATTAGAGAAGTAAGCCTCCCGGATAGTTTAGCTTTTCAAGCTTGCACAAAATTGTCCATCTCTAAGTTAATGGATTCTCTTGCTGTGATAGAATACGGTCTAAACTCCCAGGGACCAGTTTGTTCCGTATGGGAGATGAAGCATGGTGTTTCAACATCTTTTACAAAGCTATACACCATTAAGACACCGGATACTTGTATAAAGAGAGTACTGTGGGATTCAGGAAGAGTGGTAAACCTGTAATGGTAACGCAAGATACTAACACTCAAAATGAATTTCCTTTGTCTGCACTTGTGATTTATGAACCCTGCTCTGAAAGCAGCAATGATTTTGGGGTTTATGGACTAATGTATTCGTTCTTTTTGAACTCCTACACTGAAACGCTGCTTCTGCTCAATGTGCCAGAGTCTTAGTTTTTATTTCGACATAAACTGTGGATGAAAATGATCACCCCAATGCAAGGCATGGAGGAAGGAAAGAGATGACTTTTGGAGCAGTCAATCAAGGTCTATAGATTGCAATGCAATTATATATTCTGCTGATTAGTTTAATGTTGCATGTATTTTAAATGTATGCTTGTAGCATGTTAAGAGCGTTTGTGCACTCAGGGGTGACAAATTGTGATCTGGATTGATCACATTGAGATATATTATTTTTTTTCAAGTTGGTATGAAAAGTGAAAATTTCACTTGAATCAGACACCAATTATATATTTCATATAATCATTCCAGCTTATTCTCTCTTGTGTTAGAAAGGCGATCTTGCCTCTCTCCATGATGATATATAAGTAGTGTTTCCTCTCTCCATATATAGTGTTCAATGCATTTTTCTTATCGAGAATCTTGAATGGTAGTACTACATTTTTTGCCCCCATAACTCTTTCAATACCAAGGACTGCTTATATTGATTCAAAGTAGTCATCTCTCTTTTTTTTGCAAGGCAAAGTAGTTCTCTTTTAGAAGCTAGACTTATAAGTGACGCAATTTCAGTGCTGTATGCCACACCGTGGATGCTTGTAAGCATATGAACCGAGTTGTGATTATATTCTTGCATATGTTAAAGATTGCTACATGAATTATGTTTCCTTTTGCAGAAGTTGGACTTCATAAGTGATCTATTTTATCGTGGAGGTAGGTGTTTTCTTGCAAGTGTCAACTTGCCAACTTGAATTTGTCGTGACGTACTTGCAAAGCGACAACTTGCCAACCCGTTGAAAATTTGGTCTCTTAATTAGACTTGATTTAACTTACTTGGGTTAATTTATAGATGGTATAACTCAATTAAGATGATTAACTTTAGTGGTTAACGTGTTCTTCGGAAATAGTCATGAGTTGTTCTTAGTTAAAGTGATTCAGTTGAATATACACAAACCTAAACATGATTACGTCATGCATGGATGCACTGATGCAGTTTGTATTTTAAGTTGTGTGTAGAACTAAATTTTATTTCATGCGTTAACTAATTTTAATTTCAATCATCAAAACTTTTACCAATTAGTGTTTTAGCTTAACTTGTATTCAAGGTTCCTTTTATTGTCCTCAACCTACCGACCATGATTGTTTTAGAAAATTGTCGAATTGTTGTTTTTACTTGAGATGCCTTAATATTGCATGTCTGTCATGCAAAAGGACTAGCTTTCTACTTATTTATAACCTGTTTGTATACTCATCGTAGTTTAATCATGCCTTAAAAAAAAAATCCAAAGATAGATGTCGAAACATGCGAGAAGGATCTGTTATTAGTACCATGGACTAAAATTTATAAGAATGTTCAAAATTGCAAATTACCAGGGACATGGGTGTCATTTTCATGGTTATTTTGAAGAACTTCATTTTCCTTATTTAATTACCTGCTTAATCATCACGAGATTCAAGATTTGTTTTAAAATCTTTGATGTTGGATTTCATCGATCTAATACATGATTATCAAGTTTAAGGCTTTATAGCTATAATCACAAAAATTAGCGAACAGAAAGCGTAAGACAAGAATATCTAATCAAGTATTCTCTTCTCTTCCTCACTTTTCTTTTTCATTAGTTCCGGCCAGTTATTGTTCATCGTCGAAACATTCTGTGTTTGCCTTATTATGGCCTGTAGGTATCCTTTTGGGATAAAAATTATGAAATAGTTTGTCTTTCTGAGGACAATGTGAATATATCTTGTGAGTGTGTTTGATTTAGATTCGAAAGAAGATGAAATTAGAAGTTTTTTGAATTCCATCAAAATAGTGGTTGAAGGAATTCATCATCCCTACTTCCCTAGCCATTTAATTAAAAGTTCTTTGAATTATGGTTTTTCAAGTTGGTATGAAAAGTGAAAAATTCCCTTGAAATAGAAATCAATTATATATTTCTATTATTATTCATGCTTAGTTTCTCTTGTATTAGAAAGTCAATCTTGCCTCACTCTATGATGATGATGATATGTACGTAGTGTTGCCTCTCCAAATACAGTGTTCAATAGATTTTCCTTATAGAGAATCTTTTATGGTTGTATTACAACACTATTTTGGCCCTAGAACTCTTTCAATATATACTAAGGATTGCTTATATGGATTCAAAGTAGTTATTTTTAGAAGCTAGACTTATTATAAGTGACGTAATTTCAGTGTTGAATGCCCCATGATGGACGCTTGTAAGCATGAACTGGTTTGTTATTATAATGACGCATATCCTTCAAAATTGTTATGACATATGCAAATTGACCACTCTGGGCATTAGGGTTTTCAGACTCTAATTAAACAACTTGGTCTTGATGCATTCGGTTGTATCTTTTTGTACATATAGATATTGTTTAGATTATACTTGGATGCGCTCCATCATATAGCCTTTTCGTCTAATTATCAAGTGATGACATACTTTTAGGTGTTAATACACATGCAGAAATCATAAATATTATTCATGGCATGAGGTCTATTGGTTAATCTTTATATGGAAACAATTACATGAGTTATAATCACACTTTCCAAAACTTGGTAAAGGGTTGAACACATCAACATATTACTTTTTTGCTTTTTTACATCAGATTGATTGGTTTTATATGATTGCATATGTTAAGGATTGGTTCTTAAAATGATCCCGTGTGAATGTATACCTAAACATGATTACCATATGCATGGGCCCAATTGTGTTCTAAGTTGTGTGTTAATACTTTTAGTAATGTTACTCTCAATCGTCAAAAACCTTTTACCAACAATTGTTTAGCTTAATTAATTTGTGTTCAAGGGTATTTTTCAGTGTGCTCAACCTGCTGTCCTTTGGTACAAATCTCATGTGATTCTTTATCCGACAATTTTTGAACAAAATCAGTTTTTTTTTCTTCTATCTATTTGAGATATGTCTTAAATCACAAATCAAAACAGTGAAACGAGTTTCTATATATTTACATGCATGCGTTTCACAAGATTCAATAGTTTTGCTCATATATAACCAGCTGTTTATGTTTTCATTGTTAAATCATGCCTTAAAAACCGAAAAGAGATGTAAAAACATGCCAAAAGGATCTGTTATTAGTAGCATTGACTGAAAATAAAAGCGACGAGAAGAAGAATGTTCAAAATGGTTGAGTTACCAAGGACATTGATACTTTTTTGGTGGATTTATGCCTGAACAACTTTATTTTTCTTATTTACCTGCTTATCACAAGACTCAAGATTTGTTCTATATATGCTCTTTCATGCTGGCTTTCATCTCATACATGATATCAAGTTTCATGCATTATAACTATAATCCAAAAATTTAGTGAACAGAAAGCATAAGAGTACAAGACAACTTAATTACTAAGTATTCTCTTCACTCTTCTTTTTCATTAGTTCCCAGTGATAGATCATTGTCGAAAACATTTTGTTTTTGCCTAATTAAGGCCTTTAGGTAGCTTTGATCCCATATGGAATAAAGTTTATAAAATATTTTGTATTTGTGTGGACAATGGTGAATACATGTTGTGACTTTGCTTATTTTGGCAACTTAATTAGGAGTCAAGGTAATATGTCAACTCTAATCACCCAAACTTATGATCGTTTCATCAGTCCACTATTTTTGTAAACATATGTTGTGACTTTAATTTAATATTAATGAATAAACAGATAAACACTATCAGATACATTTCCTTATTTAAAACCTTATCCTTCTTGTTGCTCACATTATTTATCAAAATAAAAACTTACATATTTGTATGTCTACAACATTCCCAACTTTGTTTTAATTTATTAAGGGAACAAGTCATCAACTCGTTGATGTTCGATTTCTTCAACTATTATCATCAGAAGAAATTCACCCACAAGGTACATATTTCTAGTTGATATATAATCTTGTCTCTTGCCTGCATTGTATGTTGTGAAGTTGATTGGTATTTTTTCATTAATGGTGCAAATAGTTATGAGGACAGATTATATTCTGACGACATTTATTCATGAAAATTTTGCTAGATATGGAGATGGAATTGGACATGGAAATTGATGATAAGTTATGTGTTTCCAAAAAGTTCATATGTTGATATAGTTGGAGGTTTCTACAAAGTTATTCTATCGTAAATTTTATATTTTATTTGCTTCACATTCTTCCAACTCTAGGATTTCTACATACAGTTGGCTCTCGCCTATAAATTTGGAACCTTTTCTTTCCACGCACCGTGACTTAATTAATTAGGCTCTTGTTAAAAGTCATCCAAAATTAGTTCATCTATGGAAAGCATACTTGAAAGAAACATTAGCATTGCTAGCTTGTAAGGCCAACATAACCCTTGTTGAAATTGAAAGTTTGTTCATTAGCTTGTGTCTTCTCACTACCTGTAAGTGTATAAAGAAAACAAGAAGATTCGTCTTAGATCCTTTAGAAAGGATGGAGACAGAGTACGTATTGTATTAACTATTCAGGTAAAATTTATTAAGGTATTGTTTTGCAGGTCTTCTCAAGAACACAAATAACAATGATGTCAGAAAGTTCACTCCATTTTAAGAGAATAAATTAAGGCCAAGGTGTTCATTTCATGACTCTAAGTATGCATGAGAGGTCAGATTTATTCTAATTAAAACAAAATTTGTGTTGGATCTTGTTAAATCTAATTTCATTCAGATAGTTCTTTAATGATGTATTTCGATACTATTACAATATCCATATTACCTATGCACACATACACACGTACGCATATACATATATGGTTAATTTTAATTTATATATGATTGAAGCAAATATGTTTTTATCTAAATGATAACTTTTTTGTACACATGACATATAGTTCATGTTTTTTTTTTTATTAAAAATAGTTTGATTTGTTATGCATATTCACACAAAATAAATATTATAAATTTTAACAAAAGTTGATTGAGCCATATATCCTTAGATTTTTGAAAGTTATGAAAATTCGATTTACTATGTATATACACACACAAAATTGATTTGAGACAAATTTTCTATGATGTGACATAGTTACACTGAAGTTCCTTGCTTTTATTATTTTATTTTGGTTCTGCTATGTGACGCTAATGCCTTTAGATAGGGGTGGAACTAAACATGTCAAGTTTGTGTTGACCTTTTGTTAGGGGTGGAACTAAACATGTCAAGTTTGTGTTGACTCATTCTTGACCTATTTCTAACCGTGTCGGGATTGGTTTGTGTGTTGAACCATTTCCGCAAGGGGTGTTTAAGGATTCAGTTTTGAATTTACTCGACTTGTACTTATCATATATTGTAAAACGTTTATTAACACTCCCCCACATACAAGTGTAGAAAACGATGAGGAACTCACATTAGAAAACATATCAGAAAAGATAAACGGATGTGATGAGTGACAAACACATTAGAAAAATACATATCGAGAGGAGGGGCATAAGAAATACATTAGAAAATTACAAACCAAAAATTAGCGCAAGAGATCGATGAAGAAGGCTAACAAAAGTGAGATGCTTGATGTGTTCTAGATGTTTGCTATGTGAGAAATGAAGAGCGAGAGCATCATGAGGAAGGAAATGGTATTAGGGTAATAAAGTATGTTTAGAATCAATCAAGGATTCTTATCAAGGTCTCTAATCTCTATGGTGCCATGATGGTGTATTATGTGGCTATCCTTAACTTGACTCAAAAGTAGGTTGACTTCACCATTTTCCTATGGTAATTAAACTAGATAGACGGGTGAATGCAAGTGTAGAACTAAATGGAATCGATGGCCGATGATTAGCTTGGTGGTTGCCGCAATGTTTGGAGAAGTCATGCTTTGTTATTACCTTGTTTGTTAATAAACATGTAAATGTGGCAATTACTTGATGGTACGCCTTGATAGGTGACGTGTAAGGGGTATTTAATTTTCGTATTTGAATGTGCTTTGTAAAGTGACTTTTACATTATCGTGTTTCACATACGCAATATTTTCGTATTTGAACGTGCTTTGTTAAGTGATTTTTTACATTATTGTGTTTGACTCTATGAAAAGTGGGTGCATGACCTTTTTTTGAATATCATTTTCTTGTGTTTCATCACTTTCCTACAGCTGGGTATGGGTGCTGCATCACAAAATTAGGCTACATTCATTATTTACCGAATTAATAGTTTTTTTAATTTCAACTTAAAATAAGTGATATGTTCATTGTTTTACAGCCATCGTCTCTCTGATCTTGAACGCCCTCTTTGTCTCCCTCAGCCGCTGGAAAGGAAACGCCCCGGTTGCTGGTTGTCAATATGTTCCAAGCTGAGAGTTTTTTTCTTCCAATTTTTTGGGGAAAATGTAGAACCATTTCAGAATCGATGTTAACACACGGTACATGTTAAAAATAAGTAATGTCGATGCACTGTGTTTTTTGTAAAAAAATCGTTGTGTTGAAGCCAAATTATAATCAGTTTGTGTTCCAAAGAAAGCTTAAAATGTGATATGGTTTTGTTAATTGAATATCAATCTGTGTGAAAGCCATACGGTATTGTTAAATGATTATCGATTTCTCTAGATTAAATGTTTCTCTTGATGTGGTTATGGATCTCTCTGATTTGATTATCGATCTCCCAAAAATGGCTGGTTCGTGTTTCAACCCAAAATTTTGGTTGTCAACCAAATTATTAGCAGAATTTAGCTTATAACTTTGTGAAAAGGATGTAGAAAATCTTGTAGACCCATAATGAAAGTTTGCTTATAAATTTGATGGTGAAAATATAGCACAATATTACATACTGAGCATGAACATATGAGTAAAGCATAAATCAAGATAGGATTGGAAGTCAATCATAAAGGATTGTGGACACTACCACAAAATGTGTGACATACTAAATGTAAGGATGTTTTGGCAAAAGAAGAATGCAATATACTTTTTAATACTGAAGTTTAACACATTTGGAAAGGAGTGACGGATCTAGAAATTTTTTTTTATTAGGGTCAGAATTTATCTTGCGACAGTACGAGTGTTTGTGATTCTATAAAATTTTTTCACATCTCAAAAGTTCGTTCTATTAATCTTGATTACATAATAAAAGAAATACGTAAATGATACAACTCATTAATTGTTACTAGCTTAAAGAAATTAGATTCTACCGTTGTCCCCTACGAGTTTTCATCTTCTGAAACCGGGTTATTAGTTATTACATCACCGTTCAAAACATTGAGCAATTCTTTCTAATGCAAATGCAACAGTCACTTTTATCACCAATTGAATTACGCAATTACTTGTAGAAGTTGTGGAGAAGTATTAGAAGCTCTTTCACTTGATGAAAATCCTGATCTTGGTAATTTTTTTTTAAAAAATCGATTCATATTATCTAATCTGAGTGTTTTTATAACTCAATCCCAAAAAACAAATATTTTGTGATCCTTCGAAAATGAGATATTCTATACACTTTCCAGAGTGAAGTTCAAAGGTATAAACATTTGAAAAATTAAACATAGGTCAAAATTCAAATGGGTACAAAGAAACTGGTGATGAAACAAATGCATTCTGACATTATTTTTGTTAGAATGCATTTATTTCATTACGAGTAAATTTGTATATGTTAATATTTTACCCATTTGAATTTTGACCTATGTTTAATGGTTCAAATGTTTATACCGTTGAACTGCACTATTATAAAGTATATTGAATATCTCATTTTCATAAGAATCACAAAATAGTTGTTTTTCGAGACTGAGTTGCAAAATCAACTTCATAAAAATCTCTCGAATTGTAAAATTATGTTTCATTTTCTTGCAAAATCACATCAACGTATTTTAAATCATATTACCGTAAATGAATGTTTGTAGAAAAATTGTATCTTATTATGTCTTATTCTGACATTATTTTAATCAAATTAAGCTAAAATCCAGAAAACCAATGTAAGTTACTTAATGCACAAGATTACTTGATATTGCATATTGTGCATTTGATATTTACATCATTTTTTGACGAGCAAAGTGAACTAGTTTCATTCATGAGTGATAAACACCAAGCCAAAAAGACAATCAACTTACATCCTAGGCCTATCTAATAAATGCTTTTAAGTAGGAAACCAAAATAAACAAAAAAGTTTGAGGACTAACGATCCAATCATTTGATTAAATTTATTTTTAATATAAACCAAGTATATAACTAAAATGTGATGGTCAAGTCTACCGATGATAAAAGGATACACTTTTAAATTATAACTAAAAAAACTGTATTTTAAGTACAGACCGTGATAATCTAATCAAATACACAATAATCATTGCTAGCCATGTGTAATGTGGTTATCCTCCTATCATAAGTGTCATGTTAGTTCATAAAAATCTCTCAAATGATAAAGTTATGTTTCATTTTCTTGCAAAATCACATCGACATATTTTAAATCATATTACCGTAAATGAATGTTTGTAGAAAATTTTTAACATATTATGTCTTAGATAGGAATTTATTAAACTAACTAATTATGTTACTATATCTTATGATTAACGCAATTTAAACTCCACCAAACAAAACGAAGAGAAACTTCATTGATTTAATACCATTGGATCCGAATATCATATTGGTACTATTTCTGATCCGACCCAAAATCGGAAGCAGCGGCCCAAGTTTCATATCCTTACGACGTCCGTTTTCGTTTTTAACCAGCGTTTTCGCGGGAAGTTTAAAAACTTTTCACACAATCATCAATTGTTACAAAAAGAAGTTCCCTTTCCCACCGTCATCACCCTTTACAAAAACCCTAGAATTCCATACCCTCATTCACAATTTCACTCAAACACACACCCCCAAATCGATCGTTTAGAAACCCTAGAAATTCATTCGTATGATCCTCAGCATCTCTCAAAATCAGTATGTCGGATTACATACCTATTGAAGTCCAAGAAGAAATCCTCAAAAGGCTTCCGGTGAAATCATTGATTCAGTGCAGATCGGTTTCAAAAGCATGGAAATCATTGATTGATAGCTCTGATTTCATTGCTAGTCACAGCACTCACCATGCTCACTCTCACCGTCTATTTGTAAGGTACGAAGATTCCCCTGGAGGTAATGCAAAAAGTTACGTTTCTTTTGCCGATGATGATAATTTTCCGCAAGAAAGGTTTGAACCGAATGTTCCCTTGTTAATTGAACGACTCAGTTCTACAACTACAAGAATGGTCGGCAGCTCTCAGGGCCTGTTGTGTTTGTGCGGTTCTCAAGATGGTTCAATTTACAGATTTGGAAACGGGGTAGCTGTCATTTGGAATCCCTCGATTAGAAAATCTGTTGAGATTGATGTACGTAATTTGGTAGGAGGCAAGCTTTTATGGACAGTTCTAGGGTTTGGGGTTTGTCCTGGCAGTGCTGACATTATGCTTCTCAAGATTAAACGTAGTACTTGCATCCCTTGGGAAGTTGAGATTTTTACATTGAGCTCAGGGTGTTGGAGGAGTCCGCGAGGCAATACACCTCGTAAATCGATTATATTTACATGGTCACAGGCAACCATTGATCGGTTTATATACTGGTTGGCTTTAAATAAGAATCCTAATGATGCTGGATTTCAAAAACCTAATTTAATCATGTCGTTTGATATGACTACTGAAGAATTTAGAGAAGTAAGCCTCCCGGATAGTTTAGCTTTCCACTCTTGCGCAAAATTGTCCATCTCTAAGTTAATGGATTCTCTTGCTGTGATAGAATACGGTCTAAGCATCCAGGAACCAGTTTGTTCTGTATGGGAGATGAAGCATGGTGTTTCAACATCTTTTACAAAGCTGTACACCATTAAGACACCGGATACTTGGACAAAGAGAGTACTGGGATTCAGGAAGAGTGGTAAACCTGTAATGGTAACGGAAGATCCTAACACTCAAAATGAATTTCCTTTGTCTGCACTTGTGATTTATGAACCCTGCTCTGAAAGCAGCAATGATCTTGGGATTTATGGACTAAAGTATTCGTTCCTTTTTAAGTCCTACACTGAAACGCTGCTTCTGCTCAATGTGCCTGAGTCTTAGTTTTTATTTTGACATAAACTATGCAAGGCATGGAGGGAGGAAAGAGATGACTTTTGGAGCAGTCAATCAAGGTCTATAGATTACAATGCAATTATTCTGATGATTAGTTTAATGTTGCATGTATTTTAAATGTATGCTTGTAGCATGTTAAGAGCGTTTGTGCACTCAGGGGTTACAAATCGTTATCTGGATCACATCGAGATATATTATTTTTTTTCAAGTTGGTATGAAAAGTTAAACTTCCCTTGAATTGGACATCAATTATATATTTCATTTATCATTCAAGCTTATTTTCTCTTGTATTAGAAAGGCGATCTTGCCTCTCTCCATGATGATATATAAGTAGTGTTGCCTCTCTCCATGTATAGTGCTGTTCAATACATTTTTCTTATCGAGAATCTTGTATGGTTGTATTACATTTTTTGCCCCCATAACTCTTCCAATACCAAGGACTGCTTATATTCATTCAAAGTAGTTATCTCTCTCTTTTTTTGCAAGGCAAAGTAGTTCTCTTTTAGAAGCTAGACTTATAAGTGACGCAATTTCAGTGCTGTTATGCCACACCGTGGATGCATGTAAGCATATGAACTGAGTTGTGATTATATTCTTGCATATGTTAAAGATTGCCACATGAAATATGTTTCCTTTTGCAGAAGTTGGACTTCATAAGTGATCTATTTTATCATGCAGGTAGCTTAACTTGTATTCAAGGTTCATTTTATTGTTCTCAACCTACCGACCATGATTGTTTTAGAAGATTGTCGAATTGTTGTTTTTACTTGAGATGCCTTAATATTGCATGTCTGACCTGCAAAAGGACTAGCTTTCTACTTATTTATAACCTGTTTATCACAAGATTCAATAGTTATGCTCATAACCGGGTGTTTGTATACTCGTCGTAGTTTAATCATGCCTTAAAAATCCAAAGTTAGGTGTCGAAACATGCCAAAAGAATCTGTTATTAGTACCATAGACTAAAATTTATAAGTCCAGCCCCTCGAAGAAGTATGTTCAAAATATCAAAATACCAGGGACATGGGTGTTTTTTTCATGGTCATTTTGAAGAACTTCTTGTTCCTTATTTAATTACCTGCTTAATTGTCACGAGATTCAAGATTTGTTTTAATTTCTTTGATGTTGGATTTCATCTAATACAGTATGATCAAGTTTAAGGCTTTATAGCTATAATCACAAAAATTAGCGAACAGAAAGCATAAGACAAGAAAAACTAATCAAGTATTCTCTTCTCTTTTCGTTTTCATTAGTTCCGGCCAGTTATTGATCCTTGTTGAAACATTTTGTGTTTGCCTTATTAAGGCCTGTAGGTATCCGTTTGGGATAAAAATTAAGAAATAGTTTGTCTTTCTGAGGACAATATTGTGAATATATATTGTGAGTGTGTTTGATTTGGATTCGAAAGAAGATGAAATTAGAATTTTTTTTGAATTCCATCAAAATAGTGGTTGAAGGAATTCATCATCCCTAGCCATTTAATTAATTAAAAGTTCTTTGAATTATGGCTTTTCAAGTTGGTATGAAAAGTGAAAAATTCCTTTGAAAGATAGAAATCAATTATATATTTCTATTATTATTCGAACGTATTTTCTCTTGTATTAAAAAGTCAATCTTGCCTCACTCTATGATGATGATATGTATAAGTAGTGCTGCCTATCCATATACAGTGTTACATTTTCCTTATAGAGAATCTTCTATGGTTGTATTACAAATTTACAACACTCTTTTGCCCCTAGAACACTTATAATACTAAGGATTGCTTATATGGATTCAAAGTAGTTATTTTTAGAAGCTAGACTTATAAGTGACCTAAGTTAAGTGTTGAATGCCGCATGGTGGACGCTTGTAAGCATGAACTGGTTTGTTATTATAATGATGCATATCCTTCAAATTTGTTATGACATGCAAATTTTGACCACTCTGGGCATTACGATTCTCAGACTCTAATTAAACAACTTGGTCTTGATGCATTCAGTTGTATCTTTTTGTACATATAGATATTGTTTAGATTATAGTTGGATGCGCTCCATCATGCCTTTTCATCTAATTATTAAGTAATGACATACTTTTAGGTGTTAATACACATGCAGAAATCTTAAATATTGTTCATGGCATGAGGACTATTGGTTAATCTTTATATGGAAACAATTAACATGAGTTAATCACAACTTCCAAAACTTGGTAAAGGGTTGAACACATCAACACATTACTTTTTTGCTTTTTAACATCAGATTGATTGGTTTATATGATTGCATATGTTAAGGATTGGTTCTACACACAAAAATGTTTCCATTTGCAGAAGTTAAACTTCAAAAGTGACATATTTTTATCATGGAGGTAGTCAGGTAGGTGTTTTCTTGCAAGTGTCAACTGGATTGCAATGTTGTTGATACATGCAAAGTGACAACATTGAGAGTTAATTTGGTCTCTCAGACTCGAATTAAACTACTTGGGTTACTCTTTATTGCTAGTAGAACTCAATTAAGATGATTAACTGTAGTGGTTAACGTGATATTTGGAAATTGTCATGAGTTGTTCTTAAAGTGATCCCGTGTGAATGTATACCTAAACATGATTACCACATGCATGGGCCCAATTGTGTTCTAAGTTGTGTGTTAATAGTTTAAGTAATGTTACTCTCAATCATCAAAAACCTTTTACCAACAATTGTTTAGCTTAATTTGTGTTCAAGGGTAGTATTTTTCAGTGTGCTCAACCTACTGTCCTTTGGTACAAGTCTCATGTGAAACATTATCCGACTGTTTTCGAACAAAATCAGTTTTTTTTTTCTATTTGAGATGCCTTAAATCACAAATCAAAACAGTGAAAGGAGTTTCTATTTACATTCCTGCGTTTCATAAGATTCAATAGTTTTTGCTCATAACCAGGTGTTTGTATTTTCACTGTAAAATCTTGCCTTAAAAACCGAAAAGAGATGTAAAAACATGCCAAAAGGATCTGTCATTAGTAGCATTGACGCTATTATCATCAGAAGAAATTGAAGGGTGAACTTTTGCTTGCATTGGATGTTGTGAACTTGATTGATATTTCTTCCTTAATGGTGCAAATAGTTATGAGGACAGATTATATTGTGACGACATTTATTCTTGAAAGTTTTGCAAAAAGTTTGATGATAAGTTACGTGTTTCCAAAAAGTTCATATGTTGATATGGTTGGAGGTTTCAACGAAGTTATTTAGTCATGGATTTTATATTTTATTTGCTTCACATTCTTCCAACTGTAGGATTTCTACATATAGTTGGCTGTCCCCATAAATTTGAAACCTCTTCTTTCCCCTTCATGGATCCACCATGGCTTAATTAATTAGGCTCTTTTGGTAAAAGAAACTTGAGCATTGCTAGCTTGTAAGGCCAACATAACCCTTGATGAAATTGAAGGGTTGTTCACTATTCTGTACCTTCTCACTACCTGTTAGTGTAAAAAGAAAACAAGAAGAAGATTCGTCTTCGTCTTCGATCCTTTATAAAGGATGTAGACAGAGTAGTGTATTAACTATTTAGGTAAAATTCATTGAGGTATTCTTTTGCAGGTCTTCCCAAGAACACAAATAACAACGATGTCAGAATGTTCACTCCATTTTAAGAGAATAAATTAAGGCCAAGTTGTTCATTTCATGACTCTAAGTATGCATGAGAGGTCAGATTTATTTTAATTAGAAACAAAATTTGTGTTGGATCTTGTTAAATCTAATTTCATTCAGATAGTTCTTTATTGATGTATTTCGATACTATCACCATGTCCATATTACCTATGCACACATGCATACAGACGTACGGATATACATATATGGTTAATTATATATATGATTGAAGCAAATATGTTTTTATCTAAATGATAACTTTTTTGTACACATATGACATATAGTTCATGGTTTTTTCTTAAAATTAGTTTGATTTGTTATGTATATTCACACAAAGTATATATTATATATAAATCTTAACAAAAGTTGATTGATCCATATATGCTTAGATTTCTGAAAGTTATGAAAATTCGATTTATTATGTATATACACACACAAAATTAATTTGAGAGATTTTTTTTTATGATGTGACATAGTTACACTGAAGTTCCTTGCTTTTATTATTTTGTTTTGGTTCTGCTATGTGACGCTGATGCCTTTAGATAGGGGTGGAACTAAACATGTCAAGTTTGTGTTGACCATTTGTTAGGGGTGGAACTAAACATTGTCAAGTTTGTGTTGACTCATTCTTGACCTATTTCTAACCGTGTCGGGATTGGTTTGTGTGTCGATCCATTTCCACAAGGGGTTTTTAAGGATTCAGTTTTGAAATTACTCGACTTGTACTTATGTATCGTAAAAAGTTTATCAACTCTCCCCCACATAAAAGTGTAAACAACGATGAGGAACTAACATTAGAAAACATATATATCAGAAAAGATAAGATGAGATGAGTGACAAACACATATTAGAAAAATACATATCGAGAGGAGGGGCGTAAGAAACACATTAGAAAATTGCAAACTAAAAATTAGCGTAAGAGATCGATGAAGAATGCTAACAAAAGTGAGATGCTTGATGTGTTTTAGATGTTTGCTATGTGAGAAATGAAGAGCAAGAACATCATGAAGAAGGAAATGGTATAAGGGTGATAAAGGATGCAGAATCAATCAAGAATTCTTATCAAAGTCTCTAATCTCTATGGTGCCATGATGGTGTATTATGTGGCTATCCTTAATTTGACTCAAAAGTAGGTTCAGTTCACCATTTCCCTATGTAAACTAGATGACGGGTGAATGCAAGTGTAGAACTAAATGGAATCGATGGGCAATGATTAGCTTGGTGGTTGCAGCAATGTTTGGAGAAATTTTGCTATCTTATTACCCTGTCTGTTAATAAATATGTAAATGTTGCAATTACTTGATGGTATGCCTTGCTAGGTGATGCGTAAGGGGTATTTTTGTATTTGAATGTGCTTTGTAAAGTGACTTTTACGTTACCGTGTTTCACATACACAAATAAAAATGTAACTGTAGAATTACTTGATGGTATGCCTCGCTAGGTGCTGAGTACGGGGTATTTTCGTATTTGAATGTGCTTTGTTAAGTGATTTTTACATTATTGTGTTTGACTCTATGATAAGTGGGTGCATAACATTTTTTGAAAATCATTTTCTTGTGTTTCATCACTTTCCTGCAGCTAGGTATGGGTGCTGCATCATAAAAGTAGGCTACATTCATTATTTTCCGAATTAATAAAATTTTAATTGCAACTTAAAAGAAGTGATATGTCATTATTTACAGCCATCGTCTCTCTGATCTCGAATGTAAACCCTCTCTCTCTCTCCCTAACGCCAAGCAGCCACCAGTGAGAAGTTCAGGGCAGCTGGTCGCTGGTTGTCGATAACTGTGCAGTAGCCACTCATCAGGTAGGTTCCAAGCTGAGATTTTTTCTCTCTCCAATTTTTGTGAAAAATGAGAACCATTCCAGAATCGATGTTAACACACAATACATGTTAAAAATAAGTAATGTCATAGCACTGTCAGTCAATGTTCCCAATGAAAGCTAGAATCAAAACTGTTTTAAAATGTGATATGGTTTTGTTAATTGAGTATCAATCTGTCTGAAAGCCTTACCGTTTTGTTAAAATGTTTTTGCAGATCAATTTGGTAGTCAACCGACTTATTAGCTTATAAATTTGCTAATACGTTTAAATAATTATCGATTTCTCTAGTTTAGATGTTTCTCTTGATGTGGCTATCGATCTCCCTAAAATGGCTGGTTCGTGTTCATCCCAAAATTTAGGTAGTCTACCAAATTATTAGCACAATTTAGCTTATAATTTTGTGAAAAGGATGTACAAAATATTGTCTCAGACCCATAATGAAGATTTGCTTGTAAATTTGATGGTGAAAATATAGCACAATTTTACATACTGAGCAAGAACATATGAGTAAAGCATAAATCAAGATAGGATTGGAAGCGACTCATAAAGGATTGTGGACACTACCACAAAATGTGTAATTCAGTCCTAAAAAACAACTATTTTGTTATCATTATGAAATTTCAAAAGAAGTATGCAAAATACACATTTTAATACTAAAAAGTTTAACAGTATAGACATTTGGAAACACAGGGAGTGACAGATCTAGAAATTTTTGTATAGAGGTTGGAATTTATCACGTTGCCAGGTGTTTGTGGTTCTATAAAAAATTTAATACATCTCAAAAGTTAGGTCGGTTCATATTGCTTACATAATAAAAGAAATACGTAAATGATACAACTTATTAGTTGTTACAAACTAATAGAAAATTAGATTCTACAGTTGTCCCCTACGAGTTTTCATTTTTTGAAAACGGGTTATTAGTTATTATATCACCGTCCAAAACATTGAGTAATTCTTTTTAGTGCAAATGCAACATTCACTTTCATCACCAATTGAATTATGCAATTACTTGTGAAGGATGTGGAGAAGTATTAGAAAGTGTTTCACTTAATGAAAATTCAAAAATCAATTCATATTGTCTAATGAACTAAAACAATCAAACAAATGTAACTTGATGCTAATTATTAAACACCTAAAAGTGTTAAACAAATAATAATCTGAAAATCTAAAAGACTAAAACAACAATGAAAATTCTTACAAACAAGTAAGTAACAATATATAAGACTAACAATATATTCTTAGCCCAAGTAAAATGTGAAGTGTCCAACAATGAATTAGCTCAATCACTACAAAAAAATGGTCTTTAGCGACACAGTTAGTGACATTTTTAGCGACGTTTTTTATGTCAGTGACATCTTTAGTGACGTCAAAGGAGGTGTCGCTATAAATGCGTCGCAGATATTAGTGACATCAAAAGGCATGTCGCTAAAATTTATGACCCCTTTAGTGACTTCTGGTAAAAATGTCGCTATCTAGAGTTATGTCACTATTGGTGTCATTGTTTGTGTCGCTGTTCTTGAATTATGTCACTAGTTTTGTTGCGATCTGTGTCACTGAAACACCCTCACAACTAAATACAGTATTTCACACACTTTTATACAATAATTCATGCATAATACATTGCGGAATTTGCGTCAAATTTAAAATTTTCATTAATCAGAGCTATCAACGTGAATCACCCCACTTTGCTTCCCATAAAGAGCAAAGTGTGATAATTCACGGATTAAAGCATGCCGGGTTAGAATCTATTGTTATTACATGCCACGAGATTAGCTAAGTACATCCAATCGCATGAAAGTCAAAACGGGAGTCCACTATTCCCCAACCCGAGCCATCCAAAACTATACCAAAAAGTGGAGTGCTTCAAGCTATCTCCAACCGAACCTAGCAAGACGGGCCGGCCGTACCCTTACCCTTGACAGAGCCTAAAAAGATTAACATCTAAGAGGGTCAACATAAAGTTGAGTGAATTACTAGATTAGATATAACACAAGGTATATAGATGCAATAATGATTAACATAATGATTCCAAACGGCATAAGTCAAGTGCACAAGATGAGTGATCAAATACCACATGCCCCTTCATAATTCGGGGTTCCCTAGCAAGTACGGGTGTGGTGATGCCTCTAGCAAGTACGAGGTTGTCCCTAGCAAGTACGGGACTGTCCCTAGCAAGTACGGGACTTCCGACAATGCAAGTACGTCGGCATCCGGCATCCAAAGGGGCCAGGAATAATCCATGGATATCCAGGTGAGTCCAAACGAAAGGTATAATCAACGAATGAGGTCCAAGATGCCTCGAGAATACGAATATGCCATGCATTGATGAACTGGATGAATAAGCAACAATCATATAATGCCATAGTATGAATCAACAACGAATGATCAAATATAAAGCAACAAGTACATCGTATATGACTTTATGAAAATCTAATACTAGAACTCACAGTGATTGGTTAACAAGGTTCCCAAGGCCTTCCAAAATAATCACAGTAGCCTCGAGAATGGCTAAGACTCGCGACCAAGCCTTTTTCGATTCGATTCGCCTATAAGCATTCATAAGGCGAACACATAAGTTTCCGAACACGATATAAGACCCTATTAGAGGTCTAAAGATGGTGGGACGCCAAACCGAAGGCACTAAGTCCAATAGAGGCCCTAGGATGTCCGGAATGGTTTAAAGACCTTCAAACCCTTAAAACACTTAATTTAGACGTGCATTGAACATACCGGACCCGAGCATCGACCCCCAACCTTGGAAAATGAAATTTGGAGGCAGCAGGGTGGTCATGGCGCGACCCAGGGGGGTAGCGCCGCGACCAAGGGCCTGCCCACCCTCTGACTGCACATTAAATCCTTTAAATGCACCAAACCTACCCAAAACTCCCATAAATGCTTCTAACACTTGAAATGGACTTGACAACCCACATAACCAACATATTAAGGTCATTCAAACCCCTCTAAACATAATAAAATCATTTCATAACATTTCATGATTCCGAGGAGTTCATACGGACTCCAAACGAGTCCGAAAACGACCGAAAACTCCAACCGGCAACACCGAGCTCCATTTGAGCTCGAATCCAATTCTAACCAATTCCATAGCATTATTAACTATACATGGGCCATGATTAGACATTCAACTCACATTTAGACATTAAAACCCAACCCCAAAATGTTTTGGAACTCGTTGTGGCATTTCACCGAACACTTGGCGTGCGGTTTGGGCCTAAAACGCCAAATTGAGTTCTTGCTCGCGATTTAAGTTACCCAACATATGAAAACACTTTATTATCATAAATAAACACTTTCTAGACATATTGGCACCATCACAACTCATTCCATGATTCCATGGAATTCATATGGACTCAAACCGAGTCCCTAAATGACCAATACACAATTGAGTCTTCAAAACCCCAAATGAGTTCATACTAACTTCCATTCAACTTCATGGCCTCAACAAACACATTTGACCCATAATTTAACATAAGAAATGTACAAAACACGTAAACCCATTTCCATCCACCATTGGAGCTCAAAAAGGAGCTCCAACTAGGGTTTTCATTCCATGACACTAACTCACCCAACCATTTGCATGAATATGACCCAAATGACTCAATAACCCATAAATATTACTCCATACAAGATTTTAGGGTCATAAACTAACCCAATCATAAAAACCCACTTAGGGTTATGTTCTCTCAAAATGAGGAACAACCAAGAAAACGAAGGGAAAATGAAAGGGAGTGTGATATACCTTCAAAGGGGGTACCAAATATCAAAGAATGATCTTCAATCTTGAATCTTTGATCCACCAAGCAAGAACCCTAATCTCTTTTCTCTCTTTTCTCCATAATTTCAAGAAAATAAAGTGTTGGTGTGTGTGGGTGGTGTGTTGGACGGCCAACATAAAGAAAGGGGGTGGCAAGTTTGGCTTTTTGGCCAATTTGCCCCCTCTACAATTTCCCACATACACTTATAACCCCCTAACCAATAATTCTTTCAATTAAATTTCCAACCAACCAAACTATAATACTTTAAATTCGTATTTATGTCAATTATAACCGAGTAGTTCATTGAGCAACTTCAAATATTATAATTAGCTCTTATTTAATTGTTTTACAAATTTTGGGGTGTTACAGTCATTAATATCGAATGTTGTTACTAGTTGAATCACGATTTGTGTCTCTATTTTTGAATGACATCGCTACTTGAGTTATTGTTTATGTCACTATTCTTGGATGATGTCGCTACTTAAGTAGCTATATGTGTCACTGTTAACAAATGTTGTTGCTAATGACATTACTGTTTATGTCACTGTTCTTGAATAATGTTGCTAGTTGTGTTTTTATGTATGTCGCTATTATTGAATCGTGTCGCTAGTTGCATCACTATTAAAAGAATGTAGGCCATATGAGCACCTTGACGGTAGATGAAAAGTGAGTGATCAGATTTAGATTTACTGTGAATGAATCCAATGGAGGACACATAATCTGCAAAGCGCTTGTACCATGCTCGAGGGGCTTGTTTGAGCCCATATAGCGATTTGTTTAGCAGAAAAACATGATTGGGATGAGTGGGGTCTCGAAAACCCATGGGTTGATACGTGTATACTGTTTCCTTGAGTTCACCGTGTAAAAAGGCATTCTTCACGTCGAGTTGACGGATGGGCGATGCTTTTGAAAGGGCGAGACTAAGAACTGTTCGGATGGTGGCCGGTTTAACAACCGGACTAAAAGTTTCTCCGCAATCTACACCAACCTGCTGAGTTTTTCCATCACACACAAGACGTGCTTTATATCTTTCAAATGAACCGTCAGATTTTTCTTTATGTTTGAAAATCCACATAGACCTAATTATATTCGTTTTGCGTGGATGAGGCACCAGCTCCCACGTCTTATTTGTAATAAGAGCATCGTATTCATCTTCCATGGCCATTTTCCAATTAGGGTCATTAAGAGCAGATATAGGGTTGCGAGGTAAGGGGGATATAGTGACATGAGTGTGGAGATTGAAATGGCTTTTTGGTTTAAAAATCCCGTTTTGACTACGTGTGACTGGTCGATGGGAAGTAGTAGAGGTGGGTTGAGATGGAAACTGTGAAATGGGATGATTCGTGGTTGGTGCTGAGGTAGGTGGTGTAGTAGAAAAAGTTGGAGAGGGTGGCCTAGCAGAATGAGTAATAGGAATGTGAGGAGAATTATTAGAGGGTTGAGAGTGGTTAGTTGAAGGAACATGCGTATCTATTTGGTTGGAAATGATGGATCAAGTATGGTGAGACATCATCATTTAAAAAATCATATGAGTGGGTTGGAGGTTTATGAATCTCAGCAAACGGGAACTTGTTTTCATCAAAGATGACATGGCGACTAATAAATATTTTTTTGATGAGATATCATAACACTTGTAGCCACGATGATTTGGTGGATAACCCAAGAACACACATGGTGTGGAACGAGGTTGAAGTTTATTTACCGTAGTTGAGGGAAAAAGTGGATAACATAAACATCCAAACACACGTAGATGCGAATAAGATGGGTCTTTTTGATAGAGGATTTTGAGAGGTGATTTATAGGCTAGTTGTTTGCTAGGAAGGATGTTAATAAGATAGGTTGCCATTGCTAAGGCATGATGCCAAAAAGAGGGAGGTAGAGAAGCATGAGTTAGTAGAGTGTGAATGATGTTGTTAATGGTACAAATTTTTCTTTCTGATTTACCATTTTGTGATGAGGTATGAGGACACGAGAAGCGAAAATATGACCCATTATTTTCACAAAAATTCTGAAATGACCGTTTTATCAAATTCCCGACCATTGTCACATTGAATGGTTTTGATTTCTCGTTCAAATTGCGTGCGAATAAAAGCTCTAAATGACAAGAATGTTGAAAATACTTGAGACTTATTAGATATGGGAAATGTCCACTGAAAATTGGAGTAATCATCTAAGAAAAGTATGTAATATCGGTGACTTGAACTGCTTAACACAGGGGAAGTCCAAAGATCACTATGGACAATGTCAAATGGCATAAAAGTGCTTGAAGTAGAAGCAACAAAAGGTGATTTAACATGTTTGCCAAGCGCACATAAAATACAAATATGAGAACCACAAGATTTATTACATTGGATAACTTTATTTAACCTAAGGAAATCAAAGATCGAAGCTCCTGGGTGGCCCAATTGTAACACCCCAATTAATTAAGACGTAATTATCCCTATTAATGTTGAGTTAATATGATTATTGGAATAATTATTATTAATTAGAGATAATATTAATATTGACTAAAAAGATAGCTACTTTATTGAACAATTTAATTGTGAACTTTAGTGTTATGGAAATTCTACAGCATTTACCTCAAATATTTCTAATTATGGCAATGTAGTTTATAACTAAAATAGATGATTTTGAGGAGGATTGTATTGTGATTTTGAGGATTGTTGGGGTTGGAAGTGGCCAAAGGCCAAACTTCCCTTTTTCCCTTTTCTATAACCGTGAGACACACACACACACATATTCATTTGTGTGTGTGTTTTGTGCAAGAAGAACAGGAAGCAAGAAAGAGTAGAAATTTGGTGGTGGAAATCATTTATTGAAGCAAAAATCTTGCAAAACCAAGTAGTTAGTGAAGGTATATCTCTTCTCATCATCCTCTTCGCTTCTATGTCTTGAGTTCCTCCATTTTTGGAGATGAAACCCTAAATGGGTTTATGTTGAATCGTTTTGTAAATGCTCAAATCTTTTAGTATGTTGTTATATGATAAAAATGAAGCCATAATATGCAACTACATCGGTAGTTTGAGTTAGTTTTGGTTACAACCCAATCTAGGGCTCAATTGAGCTCCAATGGGTTATGATTTGAGTTTGATGTTTTAGTAAGATAAATATGCTAAATCTTGATTCATATATGTTAAATATTGATATGGAATCGAATGGAAGTTAGTAGAAGCTCATTTGGAGCTTTGAAGAGATGATTTGGGTTTTAACCCATTTATGAACTCAAAAGAGTTCATATGAACCAATTGATTATCTTTTATGATTTAAATGGGTGGAAAGGGTATAAAATGGTCTAAATATGTTAGATTAATGATTTCATGTATTGTTTGGGGTTAAACTCGAGCAAAGGCTCAAGATTGGTGTTTGGAGCCAAAACCGCACGCCAAGTGTTCGGTGAAATGTCACAATGAGTTCTTAATCATTGTTGGGTTGAATTGAATGATTAAATATAAATTGAATGTCTAAACATAGCCCAAATATGTTATTTATAGCAATGGAATTAAATGGAAGCTAGTAGGAACTCATTTGAAGTTTTGAAGGCTTAGTTTGGGTTTTGGTCATTTGAAACCCATTTGGAGTTCATATGAACTCCATGAAGCAATAAAATGCCATGTTATAGTATAATATATTTGGAAAGTGTTCAATTGTGTTATTAAAGTGTTTTCATGAGTTGGGAAACACAAAGTATGTGCGAGAACTCAAATTGGTGTTTTAAGTCGAAACCGCACGCCAAGTGTTCGGTGAAATGCCTCAATGAGTTCCTAATCATTTTTGGGTTGAATAAAATGATTGAATATATTATGAATGCCTAATAATAGCCTAAATATGTCAAATATTTCTATGGAATTGATTAGAATTGAAAATGAGCTCAAATGGAGCTTGGTGTTGTCGGTTGGAGCTTTCGGTCATTTTCGGACTCGTTCGGAGTCCGTATGAGCTCCATAGAATCATGGGATGTTATGAAATCATTCTATTATGTTTAGAAGTGTTAAATTAACCTTAATATGCTATTAATATTGTTGGTAAAGTCCCTCCAAAGTTACGAAAATGTTTATGGAGGTTTTGGGAGTTTAGTGTGCATTTTTGACTCAAAAATGAGCTGGGAGCTGTCCAGGAGGGGGGTAGCGGCGCGACTAACCTCTTGGTCGCGCCATGACCATGTTTCTGGCCCAAAAATGGATTTTGCTTGGTTGGGGGTCGATGCTTGGGTCTTATACGTTCGTTGCACCTCTAAATTAAGTGTTTAAAGGGTTTGAGGGCCTTGGATCGAGTCCGGAACTCCTAAGGCCTCATATGAACTTAATACTTTCAGTTTGGTAAACCAATGCCCTTAGACTACTCTTAGGGGCTTATCTTCTGTTCGGGGGCTTACGTGTCTGCGTTGTGAATGCTTCTAGGTGAATTGAGTCGAAAGGAGCTTGATTGCAAGCTTTAGCCATTCTCCGGGCTATTGTGGCTTTATTTGAAGGCATTGGAATTTTCTAAACCAATCACTGTGAGTTCTAGGACTAATGTAGATGAATGATTACATGTTAATTGTTGTTTATGTCTTGTTGATAACATGCTACTTGAACATGCAAATTCACATGCTATAGATG
Organism: Centrapalus pauciflorus; assembly: GCA_020465985.1. NCBI lineage: Eukaryota > Viridiplantae > Streptophyta > Magnoliopsida > Asterales > Asteraceae > Centrapalus > Centrapalus pauciflorus. Next base: position 10,551 of record JAANYP010001219.1, on the reverse strand, counting down.
GATTCATTATAGCCTTATTGAACATGTTGTCATGCATCATGAATTGAAAAGTGAATTGCCATGCTAGTTGACATTGAAAAGTGAAAAGTGAATTGCCTTGCTAGTTAACATTGAAAAGTGAATTGCCATGAATTGAAAAGTGAACATGTTGTCATGCATCATGAATTGAAAAAAAAAAATTAGTTTAACTTTTTAATCTTGTGTTACTTAGTTTGCTATAGTTATTCTGTTAATTAATTTAAATTATTGTCTTTAGTTGATAACTTCCTCAAAACGTCTAAAATAACTAAATATTGGTTTAGGTTGTAGTATTTGAGTCTCCAATCTTTATTCCGTTCCCTGAGTTCGATAAATCCTGGGTGATTCTTAAAGCTATATTGCACACGATTGGTCACTGCCAGTTGTGTAATTTATACTTTGGGTTCATTTAGACATTAAAACCTGAAGTGTTTTTTGCACGCGTCACCACCTGCGGGCGATGATTATGACACGTTGGGCTGCAAGCATGAGTTATATCCTAGTGGCGGTGTTGACATCATGTGAGGACGGCAACAGGCCGCCTTCGTGGCGATGATTATGACACGTTGGGCCGCAAGCATGTTTGTTCTCACCTTTGATTGGAGTCATTAGTAGTATGTACTGTGGTAATGTAACGTGCCGATTTGGTAAGGCAACTTTGTAAAAGCGTTACAACGTGCTACTATGACACGCGTTGGAATCCCCAATTTGGCTCGACTATGTCTAGCGGTGTAGTGGATTCCAAGAGTTGAGTTGGTTTCACACCTTGACTCGGTTAGGCCGGGCGGTGACGATGGAACATGTGACATTGATATATGTCGAGAATGTTAATAGTCCTCAGTGAGATGAGGCATCTTGTTGTGAATTCGAATAGGTAAATAATTGATGTGGGACACCGATAGTCCTCAACGAGGATGATGTGATCCCATTCTAACTTGGCATTGGCCATCATTGGCCCCTATACCTTTGGTTGATAGAAATTATGTGTTGGATAGACATGGTTAGAATGTTAATTGTTATTTATATTAATCTTAGAATTCACTAAACAACTTTTGTTGTTTACCCCTTTAGTTGTTAACCTTTTGCAGGTTTGAGCTATCGAGCGGGAAGTTTATATTCTTCCTCATTATTCAGAGTGTAGACTCGAGACTAACGGTATGCTTTGGTGATTGTGTTGGGTTTGGGTTAGTCGACGTCTTGGCCTTGACTATTCGTTTGCAGGATCATGACCTGTAATCTTGTAGATTCAATAGTTGTTATTCGTATGCATCACTTATGATGCATTAGTTGTAAAAGTTTTAATTCTATCCTAATTCCGCAAGTATTGATGTATAAATTATTATTAATTACACTGAAATATGTATTATTGTTGTATGGGTGTTTCACCAATCGTTCATGCCATAGAGAAGGTGTTAAGGCTGCAAACGTTGATGAAGAGGAGGTTGTGAAATTATTGGTGTCATGGCTGGTGACGGGATACAGGTCACCTTGACTGTTACATCTCAGTAGTTGCATCCCCGTCTGGAAATCCTTCACAGAAAAACCAAAAGGATCAAATTCGATAGAGACAGAGTTATCGGTGGTAAATTTTCTAACTGACACAAGATTTTTGATGAGCTTAGGAGCATAAAGAACATTTTTTAAAAGTAAGGAAGAATATGGGGGTGGTAAGTGTGTGTGACCATAACCACTAATTGGAATGCTATGACCACTTCCGACAATTATACCACGAGTATTGCTCATATTAAACTAAGATGACAGAGTACTTGGTGTGTTGGTCATATGAGATGTGACACCGGTGTCCATGTACCAGATAGTTTGTATCTGGCGGATTCAGCAGTATGCATGGCAGTCTCGATGTCGGTAGGTGTAGACGGTACAGAAGCAGAGTATGCCTGTTGAGGTCGTGGCCCAAGGATTCCAGGTTGCCTTTGTTGAGTATTTGGTCGAGCCCAGGGCATTGTCGGATACGGGCACGGAGGAACCGCCCATGGCGTCCACTGCCATGGCCATTGTTGGGACCATGATTGATGATGATGGCCTCCTCCATGACTGCTATTTGTGCCACCGCGGCTGCTACGACCACCAGGATTGTTTCCACGGGTTTTGTGTCCAGATCCCCCATGATTCCTATGTCCTCCACTATTGTTGCTGCTACCATTCGTATAACGGGGATGATGGGAAGAATAATTATCAGAAAATAAGAACAGAGGAGAAAACAAGACGTGAAGATTAGAGGATTTTCCTAAAGCTCTGATACCATAATAGAGGATAATTCCTTGATTAATTCCTTGGCAAATGCCAGATTTTATACAAGAGTACAAGAGCCAATTTAGGCTATGATTAAGGAAACTGACTATATATAAAATATTCTAATTATCACAAAATATGCTACAGAATATTTACATATATTCTATCAATTTATACTACATTGCTAGCTGAGACTAATGATAATACTCTAGATGCAAATTTAGGGTCTTACACATTTTCATAAGGATCACAAAATAGTTGTTTTTCGAGAATGAGTTGCAAAATCAACTTCATAAAAATCTCTCAAATTGTAAAATTTTGATTCATTTTCTTGCAAAATCACATCAACATATTTTAAATCATATTACCGTAATGAATGTTTGTAGAAAATTTGTATCTTGTTATGTCTTAGATAGGATTTTTTTAAACTATTAACTATTACTATTTTCTTATGATTAACACAAATTTAAATTCCAAACAAAAAGAATATAAATTCATCGATTTAATACCATTGCATCGAATATCATATTACTAATATTACTATTTATAAACGCGGTTTCACTGTTCAAACACAAAATTACTTTTCGTCTCAATTATTTTTAAATTAACAAATTTAATGCCTAATTTCACCTTAAGGACACACGCACACACAATTGAGCGTAAACGGTAATCATATGAGTAAACATAAATCAAGATATAAATAAAATTGACTAATAAAAATGTGTGACATAATGAATGCAGATAACACTTGACAAGAAAGTACACAAATTTTGTAGGGGTAAATTATGAATATTTTAGCGAGACTCAAAATACCCGCTTCCAATTTGAGTGTTTTTGCAACTCAGTCTCGAAAATCAACTATTTTGTGATCCTTATGATAATGAGATATTTAATATACTTTTGAAGAGTGAAGTTCAACAGTATAAACAATTAAACATTTGGACCATTAAACATAGGTCAAAATTCAAATAGGTAAAATATAACATATACAAAGTTTCTCGTAACGAAACAAATGCATTATGACATAATTTTAATCAAATTAAGCTAAAATCCAGAAAACCAATGAGATTACTTGATATTGCATATTGTGCATTCGATATTTATATCATTTTTTGACGAGCAAAGTGAACTGGTTTATTCATGAGTGATAAACACCAAGCCAAAAAGACAATCAACTTACATCCTAGGCCTATCTAATAAATGCATTTGAGTAGCAAACCAAAATAAACAAAAAAAGTTTGAGGACTAATAATCCAATCATTGGAATAAATTTATTCTTAATATAAACCAAGTATATAACTAAAAAGAGATGGTCAAGTCTACCGACGATAAAAGGATACACTTTTAAATTATAACTAAAAAAAGTGTATTAAGTACAGACCGTGATAATTTAATCAATTAGACAATAATCATCGCTAAAAATCTCTGAAATGATAAAGTTATGTTTCATTTTCTTGCAAAATCACATCGACATATTTTAATCGTATTACCGTAAATGAATGTTTGTAGAAAAATTTTAACTTATTAGGTCTTAGATAGGAATTTATTAAAATTATTAATTATGTTACTATTTGTTATGATTAGCGCAATTTAAATCCCAAACAAAGCGAAGAGAAATTTCATTGATTTAATACCATTGGATCCGAATATCATATTGGTACTATTTCTGATCCCAAAACCCGGAAGCAACGGCCCAAGTTTCATATCCTTACGAAGTCGTTTCGTTTTCGCGGGAAGTTTAAAAACTTTTCACACAATCATCACCCGTTACAAAAGACGTTCCCTTTCCCACCGTCATCACCCTTTAGAAACCCTCGAAATTCATTCGTATGATCCTCAGCATCTCTCAAAATCAGTATGTCGGATTACATACCTATTGAAGTCCAAGAAGAAATCCTCAAAAGGCTTCCGGTGAAATCATTGATTCAGTGCAGATCGGTTTCAAAAGCATGGAAATCATTGATTGATAGCTCTGATTTCATTGCTAGTCACAGCACTCGCCATGCTCACTCTCACCGTCTATTTGTAGGGTACGAAGATTCCACTGGAGGTAATGAAAAAAGTTACGTTTCTTTTGCTGATGATGAGAATTTCCCGCAAGAAAGGTTTGAACCGACTGTTCCCTTGTTAATTGAACGACTCAGTTCTACAACTACAAGAATGGTCGGCAGCTCTCACGGCCTGTTGTGTTGGTACGTTTCTCAAGATTGTTCACTTTACAGAAATGGAAACAGGGTAGCTGTCATTTGGAATCCCTCGATTAGAAAATATGTTGAGATTGATTTATGTAAGACAAGAGGCGAGCTTTTTATGACAGTTCTAGGGTTTGGGGTTTGTCCCGGCAGTGCTGACATTATGCTTGTCAAGATTACACGTAGTACTTGCATCCCTTGGGAAGTTGAGATTTTTACATTGAGCTCAGGGTGTTGGAGAAGTTCAAGAGTCAATACACCTCGTAAAGCGATTATATTTACATGGTCACAGGCAACCATTGATCGGTTTATGTACTGGTTGGCTTTAGATGGGATTCCTAATGGTGATGAATTTCAAAAATCTAATATAATCATGTCGTTTGATATGACTACTGAAGAAATTAGAGAAGTAAGCCTCCCGCATAGTTTAGCTTTCCAAGCTTTCACAAAATTGTCTATCTCTAAGTTAATGGATTCTCTTGCCGTGATAGAATACGGTCTAGACTCCCAGAAGCCAGTTTGTTCTGTATGGGAGATGAAGCATGGTGTTTCAACATCTTTTACAAAGCTATACACCATTAAGAAACCGGATACTTGCATAAAGAGAGTACTGGGATTCAGGAAGAGTGGTAAACCTGTAATGGTAACGGAAGATACTAACACTCAATATGAAGTTCCTTTGTCTGCACTTGTGATTTATGAACCCTGCTCTGAAAGCAGCAATGATCTTGGGGTTTATGGACTAAAGTATTCGTTCTTTTTTAACTCCTACACTGAAACGCTGCTTCTGCTCAATGTGCCTGAGTCTTAGTTTTTATTTCAACGTAAATTGTGGATGAAGATGATCACCACAATGCAAGGCATGGAGGAAGGAAAGAGATGACTTTTGGAGCAGTCAATCATAAAAAACTATTACCACCAAGTGTTTTAGCTTAACTTGTATTCAAGATTCCTTTTATTGTCATCAACCTACCGACCATGATTGTTTGGAAAATTGTCGAATTGTTGTTTTTAATTGAGATGCCTTAATATTGCATGTCTGACCTGCAAAAGGACTAGCTTTCTACTTATTTATAACTCATAACCGGGTGTTTGTATACTCGTTGTAGTTTAATCATGCCTTAAAAAATCCAAAGTTATTGATCATTGTTGAAACATTTTGAGTTTGCCTTATTAAGGCCTGTAGGTATCCTTTTGGGATGACAATGTGAATATATCTTGTGAGTGTGTTTGATTTGGATTCGAAAGAAGATGAAATTAGAAGTTTTTTTGAATTCCATCAAAATAGTGGTTGAAGGAATTTATCATCCCTAGCCATTAAATTAAAAGTTCTTTGAATTATGGTTTTTCAAGTTGGTATGAAAAGTGAAAAACTCCCTTGAAATAGAAATCAATTTATTTCTGTTATTATTCAAACATGTTTTCTTTTGTATTAGAAAGTCGATCTTGCCTCACTCTATGATGATGATGTGTATGTAGTGTTGCCTCTCCGTATACAGTGTTCGATACATTTTGCTTTTAGAGAATCTTCTATGGTTGTATTACAACACTCTTTTGCCCCTAGAACTCTTTCAATACTAAGGATTGCTTGTATGGATTCAAAGTAGTTATTTTTAGAAGCTAGACTTATAAGTGACGTAATTTCAGTGTTGAATGCCGCATGGTGGACACTTGTAAGCATGAACTGGTTTGTTATTATAATGATGCATATCCTTCAAATTTGTTATGACATGCAAATTGACCACTCTGGGCATTAGGGTTCTCAGACTCTAATTAAACAACTTGGTCTTGATGCATTCAGTTGTATCTTTTTGTACATATATATAGATATTGTTTAGATTATAGTTGGATGCGCTCCATCATGCCTTTTCATCTATTTATTAAGTAATGACATACTTTTAGGTGTTAATACACATGCAGAAATCTTAATATGGAAACAATTAACATGAGTTAATCACACTTTCCAAAACTTGGTAAAGGGTTGAACACATCAACACATTACTTTTTTGCTTTTTTTTACATCAGATTGATTGGTTTATATGATTGCATATGTTAAGGATTGGTTCTACACACGAAAATGTTTCCATTTGCAGAAGATAAACTTCAAAAGTGACATATTTTTATCATGGAGGTAGTCAGGTAGGTGTTTTAAGGGAACAAGTCATCAACTCGTTGATCGATGTTCGATTTCTTCAGCTATTATCATCAGAAGAAATTCACCCACAAGGTATTTCTACTTGATATATAATCTTGTCTCTTGCCTGCATTGGATGTTGTGAACTTGATTGATATTTCTTCCTTAATGGTGCAAATAGTTATGAGGACAGATTATATTGTGACGACATTCATTCTTGAAAGTTTTGCAAAAAGTTTGATGATAAGTTATGTGTTTTCAAAAGGTTCATATGTTGATATGGTTGGAGGTTTCTACAAAGTTATTCTATCATGAATTTTATATTTTATTTACTTCACATTCTTCCAACTGTAGGATTTCTTCATATGGTTGGCTGTCGCCTATAAATTTGAAACCTTTTCTTTCCCCTTCATGGATCCACCATGGCTTAATTGATTAGCTTGAGCATTTCTAGCTTGTAAGGCCAACATAACCCTTGTTGAAATTGAAGGGTTGTTCACTAGCTTCTGTACCTTCTCACTACTTGTTGAAATTGAAGGGCTGTGCATGACACATAGTTTATTAAAAATAGTAATTTGATTTGTTATGTATATTCACACAAAATAAATATTATAAATCTTAACAAAAGTTGATTGAGCCATATATGCTTAGATTTCTGAAGGTTATGAAGATTCGATTTATTATGTATATGCACACACAAAATTGATTTGAGACAAATTTTCTATGATGTGACATAGTTACACTGAAGTTCCTTGCTTTTATTATTTTGTTTTGGTTATGCTATGTGAGGCTAATGCCTTTAGATAGGGGTGGAACTAAACATGTCAAGTTTGTGTTGACCCTTTGTTAGGGGTGGAACTAAACATGTCAACTTTGTGTTGACTCATTCTTGACCTATTTCTAACTGTGTCGGGATTGGTTTGTGTGTCGATCCATTTCCACAAGGGGTGTCTAAGGATTCATTCTTGATTTTACTTGACTTTTACTTATTATATCTTGTAAAATGTTTATTAACTCTTTCCCACATACAAGTGTAAACAACGATGAGGAACTCACATTAGAAAACATATCCGAAAAGATAAACAGATGAGATGAGTGACAAACACACATTACAAAAATACATATCGAGAGGATGGGCGTAAGAAACACATTAGAAATTAAATTACAAACCAAAAATTAGCGCAAGAGATCGATGAAGAAGGCTAACAAAAGTGAGATGCTTGATGTGTTCTAGATGTTTGCTATGTGAGAAATGAAGAGCGAGAGCATCATGAGGAAGGAAATGGTATTAGGGTAATAAAGTATGTTTAGAATCAATCAAGGATTCTTATCAAGGTCTCTAATCTCTATGGTGCCATGATGGTGTATTATGTGGCTATCCTTAATTTGACTCAAAAGTAGGTTCACTTCACCATTTCCCTATGGTAAACTAGATAGACGGGTGAATGCAAGTGTAGAACTAAATGGAATCGATGGCCGATGATTAGCTTGGTGGTTGCCGCAATGTTTGGAGAAGTCATGCTTTGTTAATACCTTGTTTGTTAATAAATATGTAAATGTGGCAATTACTTGATGGTACGCCTTGATAGGTGACGTGTAAGGGGTATTTAATTTTCGTATTTGAATGTGCTTTATAAAGTGACTTTTACATTATCGTGTTTCGCATACGCAATTACTTAATGGTATGCCTCGCTAGGTGCTGGGATTCAGGAAGAGTGGTAAACCTGTAATGGTAACGGAAGATCCTAACACTCAAAATGAATTTCCTTTGTCTGCACTTGTGATTTATGAACCCTGCTCTGAAAGCAGCAATGATCTTGGGATTTATGGACTAATGTATTCGTTCTTTTTTAAGTCCTACACTGAAACGCTGCTTCTGCTCAATGTGCCTGAGTCTTAGTTTTTATTTTGACAAAAACTATGCAAGGCATGGAGGGAGGAAAGAGATGACATTTGGAGCAGTCAATCAAGGTCAATAGATTGCAATGCAATTATTCTGATGATTAGTTTAATGTTGCATGTATTTTAAATGTATGCTTGTAGCATGTTAAGAGCGTTTGTGCACTCAGGGGTTACAAATCGTTATCTGGATCACATCGAGATATATTATATTTTTTCAAGTTGGTATGAAAAGTGTAAATTTCCCTTGAATGAGACATCAATATATATTTCATTTATCATTCAAGCTTATTTTCTCTTGTATTAGAAAGGCGATCTTGCCTCTCTCCATGATGATATAGAAGTAGTGTTGCCTCTCTCCATGTATAGTGTTCAATCCATTTTTCTTATTGAGAATCTTGTATGGTTGTATTACATTTTTTGCCCCCATAACTCTTTCAATACCAAGGACTGCTTATATTGATTCAAAGTAGTTATCTCTCTCTTTTTTTGCAAGGCAAAGTAGTTCTCTTTTAGAAGCTAGACTTATAAGTGACGCAATTTCAGTGATGTATGCCACACCGTGGATGCATGTAAGCATATGAACTGAGTTGTGATTTTATTCTTGCATATGTTAAAGATTGCCACATGAAATATGTTTCCTTTTGCAGAAGTTGGACTTCATAAGCGATCTATTTTATCATGCAGGTAGCTTAACTTGTATTCAAGGTTCATTTTATTGTTCTCAACCTACCGACCATGATTGTTTTAGAAGATTGTCGAATTGTTGTTTTTACTTGAGATGCCTTAATATTGCATGTCTGACCTGTAAAAGGACTAGCTTTATACTTATTTATAACCTGTTTATCACAAGATTCCATAGTTATGCTCATAACCGGGTGTTTGTATACTCGTCGTAGTTTAATCATGCCTTAAAAATCCAAAGTTAGATGTCGAAACATGCCAAAAGAATCTGTTATTAGTACCATAGACTAAAATTTATAAGTCCAGCCCCTCGAAGAAGTATGTTCAAAATATCAAAATACCAGGGACATGGGTGTTTTTTTCATGGTTATTTTGAAGAACTTCTTGTTCGTTATTTAATTACCTGCTTAATGGTCACGAGATTCAAGATTTGTTTTAATTTCTTTGATGTTGGATTTCATCAAATACAGGATGATCAAGTTTAAGGCTTTATAGCTATAATCACAAAAATTAGTGAACAGAAAGCATAAGACAAGAAGAACTAATCTAGTATTCTCTTCTCTTTTCGTTTTCATTCGTTCCGGCCAGTTATTGATCATTGTTGAAACATTTTGTGTTTGCCTTATTAAGGCCTGTAGGTATCCGTTTGGGATAAAAATTAAGAAATAGTTTGTCTTTCTGAGGACAATATTTTGAATATATATTGTGAGTGTGTTTGATTTGGATTCGAAAGAAGATGAAATTAGAATTTTTTTTTTTTGAATTCCATAAAAATAGTGGTTGAAGGAATTCATCATCCCTAGCCATTTAATTAAAAGTTCTTTGAATTATGGTTTTTCAAGTTGGTATGAAAAGCGAAAATTTCCATTGAAATATAGAAATCAATTATATATTTCTATTATTATTCTAACGTATTTTCTCTTGTATTAAAAAGTCAATCTTGCCTCACTCTATGATGATGATATGCAAGTAGTGTTGCCTATCCATATACAGTGTTACATTTTCCTTATAGAGAATCTTCTATGGTTGTATTACAAATTTACAACACTCTTTTGCCCCTAGAACACTTTCAATACTAAGGATTGCTTATATGGATTCAAAGTAGTTATTTTTAGAAGCTAGACTTATAAGTGACGTAAGTTCAGTGTTGAATGCCGCATGGTGGACGCTTGTAAGCATGAACTGGTTTGTTATTATAATGATGCATATCCTTCAATTTGTTATTACATGCAAATTTTGACCACTCTGGGCATTACGATTCTCAGACTCTAATTAAACAACTTGGTCTTGATGCATTCAGTTGTATCTTTTAGTACATATAGATATTGTTTAGATTTAGTTGGATGCGCTCCATCATGCCTTTTCATCTAATTA
>JAANYP010001218.1:131339-222623 GCA_020465985.1 Centrapalus pauciflorus | reverse complement strand
TGACAAATATGAGAAGTCAGATAAATCAACCAAGAAGGAATCTGAACAGAAATGCTATAACTGTGGAAAACCAGGTCACTATGCCCGGGAATGCAGATCACCAGTAGTCAAAAATTCAGACTACTATACGAGAAAGGCCCTCTTAGCTAAAGAGAAAGAGTCAGGCAAAGCTCTTATGGCGGAGGATGATCATTGGTTACAGTTATCCGAAGATGATGACATTTTGGATGAAGATGCCCATATCTGTTTAAAGTCAGAAATCTTCAATGAATCTGAACTCAGTGAATCAGCTATGATAGCTGAAGATGAGGTGTGAGTTGGACTGACAGATGAAGAGGATGAAGAGCAGAGAGAATCTGATTCTGATGAAGAAGAAGAAAAAGAAGAAGTTGCATTAATGGCATCTGGCCAAAACAAAGCTGAAAATGAGGAGGATTCAGAGTCTGATAACTCAGAGGATTCAGAAGGACAGGAGGTAAATTCTATTTCAGATTCTGATATTGACGAATCAGGCATATTAGAAGAAAAACTAACTAATATGGCTTTCATGCTTAAAAAGTTTGAAAAATCCTTAAAAGCAGAAAAGAAAAAGGTTCATTCTTTGGAAAACAAACTTCCAAATGAACACAATTTAGTCCTAGATTTTTCCAAAGATAAAGCCTTAGCTTTACGAGCTGTCTCAGACTTACAAGATAAGGAAAAAGAACTTCAAAGCAATATACTCAATTTGAATCACAAAATATCTGATTTACAAGAAAGTCTGCGAATAGCTGAATTAGAAGCCTCAAATTTTTCTGTAAAATATCATGCCATATTTGAAGAAAGAACTAAACTTTATGAGAAAATAAAAAAGATGGAGGATGAATTTATTAAAAGAGGGCAAACAGATCAAACAATATATCTAAATCAACCAAAAGATACAGAGTTATATAACTCTAAATCTGGTATTGGTTGGGAAAATCCTAAGTATCTGACAAAAGCTATAACAAATTCACCAACATTATATGATGTCAGATACATGAATTTAGGATTAAAAATGACATTCTTGAAAGCATCTGAAGAAGTAGAATCCAGTGAAGAAATCAAAAGGTCAAGATCAGACAAAATGCAAAATTACGTTGACTATACAAAGATAAATGAAATCAGCAACATTGTTGATACTAAAGAAGAGTACATTCAAACTTATTCTGAAAGGGATTTGTCTGAATTACCAACTCAGTCTCAAAAATTATATATACCAAATTCAATTTTAGAACAGATAAATTCTGATTTAGAATTGAAAATTAAAAGTTTTGAGACAGAGAATGGAACACTCAAGTCTGAATTACTAAAAATAGAACAAAAGTTGCTAGATAAGTCTAAAAACATAAATATGTCTGATCCACATTCATCTATTTCTCTGGATTCTATAAATTCAGAAAAAGAATTTGATCTGTTCATGCACTCTGATATTAATTCATTAGATCAAAGATTTGATAAAATTGGTGAATTTATCAAACCTTTGACTAACAAACTATCAACTGGTAATAAAGAATCTGTTCAAATTCTGCAAAGAAAGACTACAGACTCTTTAAAACCATCTGAAAATTCACCATCAGTGCAACAAAAGAAGGAGAAAACAAAACTGTTTGTTAAGTCTCCTAATTTTGAAAAGGGTGAATCATCTTCATCAACGAACTCCTTGGCACGTACAGCCAAATCTTCAACAGGTATGAAAAGGTTACAGAAAAACCAAGCATCTAAATCTTCTAATTCTCAAACTTCTTTTATGTCAGATAACGTTGTGAACGGGTCGCGAAAACAAGTATGGCGAAACAAGCAAAGAGAAGAGAAAAACAAGATTATAAAACAAGAATGGCGCGTGAAAGGAAAAATTGTTACAGATAGAAACAGCAAAATTGAACATTCTGTCTGTAATAATAATAAACTTGTTAATAATTCTTGTGTTAAGTTTTCAAGATCGAAATTAATTGCTTTGAATTCTTATGTTTGTAAGTCTGAAACTGTGAAACATAATAAGCTTGTATGGCAACCAAAGAAAAAGGACCCAGTGTATGACAAGCAAAAGGATCCACAGATAAAAACTTCAAAAACAATTCCACCGAGAATTGTACAAAAGTGGATACCCAAAAGAACAATTCAAAAATGGGTACCTAAAATAAATTCAAACGATAAGCCTAAAGCCATATCAGTTAGCAAATCAAAAGATACTATGCATGTTTTACCTAAAACTAAAGTACCCAACTACAAGTGGGTACCTCATGTGCTATTACGTTTTATAGGTAAACCATGTATGGTACCTTGATTCGGGATGCTCCAAACACATGACCGGACAACGAGACACACTCATGGACTTTGTAGAAAAGTTCTGTGGGACGGTAAGATTTGGAAACGATCAGTTTTGTCCGATCAAGGGATATGGAAGTCTGAAATATGACAAAATCACAATCCAAAAGGTCTTTTATGTTGACGGTCTTGGTCATAATCTATTCAGTATTGGACAACTGTGTGATAAGGGATTAGAAGTCAACTTTAAAGCCAATCGGTGCAGCATCAAATCAGCAGAAGGAAAAGAAATTCTAGCAGGAACCAGGAAAACAAATCTGTACTCTATTGATCTAGCCTCGATCAATCTGAAGAAAGATGTCTGCTTATTGTCAAAAGCAACATCCAAAACAGCATGGCTTTGGCATCGTCGTCTTTCGCATCTAAATTTCAATGAACTGACCAACCTAGCAAAAGGAGGGTTAGTTAAAGGGCTGCCGGCGCTTAAATATCAAAAAGAGCAACTATGCGCGACATGTGAAAAAGGAAAGATGACAAAAGCCACACACAAATCCAAAACAGCACACTCATCCACAAGAGCATTAGAGTTACTGCATATGGATTTGTGTGGACCAATGCGAGTACAGAGTATAAATAAGAAAAGATATGTATTGGTGATAGTTGATGACTACTCACGATACACATGGGTGTTTTTCCTGAAATCCAAATCAGATGCCACCGAATCTATCATCGACTTCATCCGAAAAATACAAGTAAAGTTGCAACTCACCATCCAGACAATTCGCTCAGACAATGGAACAGAGTTCAAGAACAAATCATTAGACTCGTTCTTAAATTCAGTTGGAGTTACACATCAATTCTCAGCTGCTCGGACTCCACAACAGAACGGTGTCGTTGAAAGAAGAAATCGGACACTAGTGGAAGCAGCTAGGACGATGTTGGCCTACTCCAATTTACCATTGTTCTTGTGGGCAGAAGCGGTTGCAACAGCATGTTTCACACAAAACCGTTCAATAATAAATAAAAGATTCGGAAAGACTCCGTATGAGCTGATCAATAAACGAATACCTAATGTTAAATTTTTCCATGTCTTTGGTTGCAGATGCTTTATATTGAATGATAAAGACAATCTGGGAAAGTTTAATCAAAAGGCGGATGAAGGAATCTTCATCGGGTATTCAAAGGAATCGGTTGCTTTCCGAATATACAACAAGAGAACCAAGATAGTCAACGAGAGCGTAAATGTTAAATTTGACGAAGGAATGATAATGGCTTCTGAACACACCAGTTCAGAACCCGGACCTAACATGCAGACTTCTTTGGAGTCCAATAAACAAAATGCTGAACAAAATGAATTAAATAAGTTGTTTGAGAACTTTTATGATGATTATTTTGAAACTCCCAAATCTAATGTTCAAAATTTGGTGCCTGACAGGATCACTGAAGATCCAGTCGTAGTTTCAGATCTATCTCAACAACAAAGTTCAGAAGAAACTGGAGAAGCTTCAACAGCAAAGGTGCAGTCAACTACTGAGACTGTACAACCAATTGAACCTCCACATACTTCTGAAACCCCTATTACTTCAGAACAGTCAGAAGCTCCTACCTCCGATGTTCCACCTACAACATCTGCAATCACTCCCGAACCATATGTAGATTCCAATCCCAACCAAGACCCAATAGAACCGTTTCCACATACAGTTAAGTGGACAAGAAATCACCCAATAGAGAATATCATTGGTGATCCATCGTCATCAGTCCAAACCAGAAGGGCTACATTAAATGAATGCTTATTTTCAAATTTTTTAAGTAAGATTGAACCTAAAAATGTAAAAGAAGCCCTTCTGGATGCTGATTGGATTGTGGCGATGCAAGAGGAACTCAACCAGTTCGAACGGTTAAAGGTCTGGCGACTTGTTGAGCGACCAAAGGACAAATCTATAATTGGCACGAAGTGGATCTTCAAGAACAAGAAAGATGAACACGGCGTCATTATTCGAAATAAAGCTCGTCTCGTGGCCAAAGGATACAGTCAACAAGAGGGAATTGATTATGATGAAACATTCGCACCAGTTGCACGCATTGAAGCTATAAGGATGTTTTTAGCTTTTGCCGCACATAAAAATTTTACAGTATATCAAATGGATGTCAAAACTGCGTTTTTAAACGGGGAGCTAACAGATGAAGTATATACATATCAGCCCGAAGGGTTTACTGATCCTTCGAAACCTGATCATGTATATATTTTGGATAAGTCACTGTATGGCCTTAAACAAGCACCTCGTGCTTGGTATGATGCACTTTCAACATATCTGTTGAAATGTGGATTTACAAAAGGTGCAGTTGACACAACTCTGTTTATAAAACGTCAGGGGCCAGATATTATAGTAATACAGATATATGTAGATGATATAATATTTGGGTCTACAAATCCTGAATTTTGTAAGAAATTCGCGTTTTTAATGTCCCAGAAATTTGAAATGAGCATGATGGGGGAAATTAATTTTTTCTTAGGTTTACAAGTAAAACAATTGGCTGATGGTATTTTTATCAATCAGTCAAAATATATCCAAGACATGTTAAAGAAATTTAACATGGTCAATAGTACTCCTATGAAAACTCCCATGGCTCCGGATTCAAAATCAAAACTCGATGCGGACATCTCAGGAAAACCTGTAGATGTAACCCATTATCGAGGTATAATTGGGTCATTAATGTACTTAACAGCCAGTAGACCAGATATTATGTTTGCTACATGTGTTTGTGCTAGATATCAGGCAAATCCAAAAGAATCACACTTAACTGCTGCAAAACGAATTTTAAGATATCTCAAAGGTACACCAAATCTTGGTTTGTGGTACCCTAGGGAGTCTTCATTTCATCTGACTGCTTTTTCTGACGCTGATCACGCAGGTGATAAGATGGACAGAAAAAGTACGTCAGGAGCAGTACAATTCTTAGGTGACAAACCCGTATGTTGGTCATCCAAGAAACAACACTGTGTTTCATTGTCAACAGCTGAATCAGAATACGTGGCTGTATCTTCTTGCTGTTCACAAGTGTTGTGGATGAAAAGCCAACTACGTGACTACGGGTTTACACCAAAGAAGATTCCAATATACTGTGATTCTCAGAGTGCAATCGCTATTGCATCAAACCCGGTGCAACATTCTAAAACAAAACACATCGACATTCGGTATCATTTCATTAAAGATCATGTAGAAAATGGAAATATAGAATTATATTTTGTACCTACTGAATATCAACTAGCTGATTTGTTTACCAAAGCGTTAGATGAAAAACGATTTAATTTTTTGGTATACAAATTGGGTATGTTGAATCGTTAAGATTTAATAATTCAGTAGTTTCAAAATTTTAATTTTAAAATTTTCATTTTTTAAGTGATTTTTATCTGATGTTAAATTCAGGATTCATAAAAGGTTTACATACTTGAGAATTTAACGAGATCTGGAATGTCATGTGCAGGGGGAGCAGAAAAACATTTTATCTGATTTTGCATAAATCTGATAAAAATTATCTGTTATTTTGTAGGGGGAGCAGAGCTGCAAACTGAAATCATAAGTTGAGGGGGAGCAACTTTCAAAAATTCAAGGGGGAGCAAACGCATTTTGTTAATAATTTTAATTTTTTTGTTGTGTGTGTTTTTCATTTTTTTATGATGTGTATGTGAAATTTTTTTTCTCAAGTATATTTTTTTTAAGTTCATTTTAAATTTTTTTTGAGCTGATGGATTTTTTTAAAATTTTTTTTTCAAATTTTTGTTTAGTCACAATTTTTTTTTTGAAAAATAGGTATGTGGGCTAATGTGGTTTAAAATAGAAGATGGGCCGAATGTTAATATTGAGAAAATTTAAACATGGGCCGGGTTGTTTAACATTGAAAAATTCAAATGGGCCGGCTCAATTTGACTATAAATTTGAATTTTCAAATTCAAATCATTTTTTTCGGAAAATCAACTTCATCTTCTCCAACAAGCTTTCTTAACTTTGAAGAAACCTCAAAAACCCACCAACCGACGGTTTTCTTTCATCAAAATTGTGAGTAAAAGTTTGTTTTTCTTTATTTTTTTTCAGTTTGTTTGTGCATATTTTCAGAGTATTTGTTCAAATGTGAATATGTGTTCGTCTTTTTATTTTGAGTTCTTGGCCGTTAATGGTGAATCATCTGAATGATTCTTGAAACTGAAATTAAGTGTGTGTTGTTGTCCACAATGACAATATGACTATGAATCTGAAGTTTCATAAGTCATTTTCAATTCACACACACACAATCATCAATTTTTCAATCGAACAGTTTCGCATTTTTGATTTTTCTGAAATTTGAATTTTTAACAACTTTAAAGTTGTTTTTGTTCAAAGTTCAGTAAAACAAATGTGTTTAAAATTCATTTTCGAAGGGGGTTCAATTGTTAAAACACTGAAAATGCTTCTTGAAATTAAATTCCTCAAATTCAGTGTGTTTTAGACTTGTCGAAAAACATGAAAAGACATTTCTCGAATACAGCTTCATTCGAGTTTATTTGACGTATCATTCGAGTTGATCAACAGCTTCATTCGAGTTTCTTGAAAGTGTTACTCGAGTTGATCAACAGTTACATTCGAGTTTTTAAAGAGTCATTCGAGTTGAGTGACAGTGTCATTCGAGTTGTGATGCATTGTCATTCGGGTTTTATCTAAGCATAATTCGAGTTGCATCATGACTCATTCGAGAAATATGTGGATGTAATACTTAGAAAATTTTTCAGAACATGTGTTTCAAGCATAATCGAGTTGAGACTCTGTGTTAATCGAGAAAATGACTTAGTCATTCGAGTTAGGTGTTGAATTTCATTTTCTATTCGAGTTTAATGCATGTTACATTCGAGTTTCATGTATATAACATTCGAGTTTTGTTGTGACTTAATCGAGTTTCATGTTTCTTCAGTCGAGAAACTTCAAGACTCATTCGAGTTGAATCAAACTTCATTCGAGTTTTTCAGAGTATTATTCGAGTTTCCTAGACTCTTCATTCGAGTTTTATAGTGTATTATTCGAGTTTGTAGTCTCATCATTCGAGTTGTATATAGACTTGGTCGAGTTTCATGTACTTATCATTCGAGTTGTATGTAGACTTAGTCGAGTTTTCTAGTCTCATCATTCGAGTTGGGTGTAGTCTTATTCGAGTTGTATCATGTGTCACCCGAGATTAATACAGTGTCATTCGAGAATTGTATAGGTTCATTCGAGATTCATCAGAAATTTTTTTTCTAAGTATAGAATTTTAAAGTTTTCAGAAAAAAAAATGTCACATTTTTTTAAGAAATTGTTACAAATTTGTGTTTTTCTAACATTGGTCTCTAAACGATTGACTTTGGAATTCTCTCAATAATTTTTCAATTATTGTCAGGAATCCCGATGCTTTAAACAGAAAATCACAAGTTATTGCAATTTCTGATAAAATGTTACAAGTTTTTCTACATTTTGAAGGTTGTACTTTGTGTACTTGGTAAATCTAACATGAATTTTATTTTTACAGGTATTCAAATGGCATCTCCTGTACAATCCCAAAATTCTAATTCCTCTGATGCTCAATCATCATCAAACCATACTCTCGTCTCTACCCCAGTCCGATCAACTTCTGTAGCCCGTTCCTCACAAACCCATATTATTCCTGATAACCAACTTGTAAAACCAAAACATTGCCTTCCGTTTCGTGACAATAATCATCGTCTTGATACCAAAGTCATCAAAGTAAGCCATCCTATCATAGTGGACATATTGAAAGGTCATCCACTAGGTTATCTATTACAATACAAACCGTCTATTCCTCAAGTGTACTTACAACAATTTTGGCACACTGTCAAATTTGTTCCCGCGGACGGAAATCACCACTTCAAAGTAACAATTGACCAGTTCAAAACGAAAATCACCCTAGCAAGACTGCGTCATAACTTGTTTCTTCCAAGACGTATAGATACTGTGAATTTCCCTGAGTTGGCAGATTTTGAAGACTTTGTTTCTGATGAAGAGCTGGTTCATGATTTAATCTGCCTAGGCTACTCAAAACCACTTCCGAAGAGCTCAAAGTTTCACAGAAATGGATTGAATGGCGAATGGTATACGTTATTTGGGATCATCAATAGGTGTATGACATCTAAGCATACAGGGATTGACAGATGCAGCATTCACTGCTTGAGAATCTTTCATGGGATAGCATTCAATAAACATTATGACTTTGCTCAGTGCATATGGGAGGATCTAAAGGAGGTTGTGCTTGCAAAAACAACAAATCGAGCAAGGAAATTTGTGCCACTTCAGAGATTTATACAGATCCTTATTCGAGGGATCTTAAGGGCAAATGAAAATATTCCAAAGCGAGCCAACTCTCAACGATGCCCAGACTATGTTATGATGAGTCTACATGAAGTGCCGGACTCTCCTAATGCAAATATCATGCCGATTCCTGAATATTTACTGAAGTATGCAGATCCTGAGAGTGAAAATGTGAGGTTATATAGAATAGGTCATGCTCCCATAGAGACCCAAGAACCGGGTTCTCTTAGCCCAGGAGCTTTAAGGATAGCGGAACCTCAGCAAGGGGCTGAAGTTCAGGTTAGCCGTTCTGAGAGTGAGGGTGAAGGAAGTGTGAGGGGTGGTGAGGAAGAACAAGAGAAATCTGATTCTGAGAGAACTCTATCTGATATTCAAGAAGAAGAGGGAGAGGGTGATGATGATGATGATGATGATGATGGTGATGATGGTGGAGATCATCATGAAGGAGGGGGAATGATGATTGAGGTTGAGCACATCGCTGTAGAGAGTGTGAGGGTGCCCTTAAGCCCAGAAAGCCGGGAATTAACCACATCCACTGTTAGCTCTCCTATGAGAGTTAGCATTGAACAAGTCAGTATCCCACTGACGACTGCACACCCTCCTATCCACTCAATCTCCTCTCAACAGGAGATTGTTTCATTTGCTCACCGGGATGAAACACACAATCTATCCGAAAGTCAATTGGATTTGATGGATATTGAAACCAGTACACAGTTGCCCGTGTGTACGACTTCATTTGATTCACTGAGTCTAGATCCTATACACATTAGGACACTTGAGTCGACTTCATTCGTTGAAGTCAGTGTGGCCGAACTTCGTGTTCCCACCGGAACACCCTTAGTAATGGAAGCATTTGTTGCTCCGTCACTTGAAGAGGGTGGAAGTCCAGTCAGAGAAACGCAAATACCAACTCTGAGCACTGGCCACACAGAAGTTCTGTTTACCAGTTCAACTGTTGTGTCAACTGGAAGTCTTCATGACCCAGTAGTGAGTTTATCCCCGTTTGTGACCGAATCAACTCTGTCAACAGCCTTGAATGCAGTTGTTTCTGGAGTCAACACGCATGTATCTAATCAACTGGCTGAGGTCATGGCTCAAATGTCTAACATTCAGAAGTTTTTGAAGGGAAAGGATGTTGCGGAGGAGTCGGTTAAAAGAGATGAATCAAAACAAGCAATAGAGGAGTTGAAGGAAGAGTTAAAAGATTTTGTTTTTGATCAATTTGACGAGATGAGAGAACGCATGATCAGTTTAGAGAATACAGTGGTAACGGCTTTAGGAAATTTGTCTGAAAGAGTAGCTGCAGTAGAAGAGACGTGTAAGGCTCAAGCTTCCTCATCCAAAAGGAAACATGATGAGCATGATGAGGACTCCGATGATGCTCCTCATGAGGGGGAGAAGAGGAGAAAGCTTGATGAACCAACGCCTGGGTTATTAATGATTACGTATCCAGAAAAGGAACCGGAAGTTCAAGAGAAAGAGGCTGGAGGCTCAAAAGATTCAGCTGGTGAACAAAGAGAGCTGGGATTGATTCTTCATGAAGATGTTCCAGTTCCTTTGAACATTCAGTCTGATATCTATCACTTTGTCGAATATATTGATTCAGATGAAGACAATCAAGAGAAAAATCAAGATTTAAGTATTCAAGGTATAGGAGAAGAGAGGGAGGAGTACATTGAAGTATCAGAAGATGATGATATAATTGCCTTAACTGATATTGATTTCAGAGCTGAAAGAATTGAGGAGGAGGAAGGGTTAGTTGAAGAGATTTTGAAGGATACTGATTTGACACCAACGGTTGAAAAGCCTGAGGTGGTTATTCAAGTTAAAGAGGAATTTGAAGAGTTTCCAGTTGAGAGCAGTGTTGCACAAGAAAAGGTCATACTGAATGAGGTTGAGGTAATGGATAGATTCTTCAACGAGTATGTGCTTGCCGATGAGTCTAAGAAACAACATAGACTCAGATTTGAAGCTCAACAAGTGGTGCAGAGAGAAATTCAAGATATGTTGACTTTGTTGAATAAAGATGAGATAAGCAAGAAGAAGGTGAAAAAGCTAGAGCTTCCAGAGAATAGATCTGCTGAATTCATCAGAAAAAGGAATAAGATGCCTTATATTGAAGATATTTTGGAGAAAAGGATTTTTTGCAAGAAACAAGCTCCCTGTTCATTTCTCAAGTTATTCCGAGTTTTAGAGCCGAACATGCCCAATCTGGTCAACTATGCCAGTTTCTTAAGAAATAAGACTCAAGAGGTTGAGAAGGTGAAGAGTGAATTCAGGATAGTAGATCTGGTGATGATTGAAAAGGAAAGATTTGTTAAGATTTTTTATCCGAAGTTTACTGTTACCAGGTCCGATGGAAACACGTATGTATTCACTGAAGCCGACATGTTCAACATGCACTTGGTCGATATTGAAGATCTTTTTGACGAACTGTGCAGGAATAAAAGGAACGAACATTGTAGATTTGCGCTGAAGACATTGTTTCATTTTATGCATACCAAACTGGTATTAATGTCAGTGCAAGATTTACAGATTGGAGTTGAGAGAGGGATGAGGAAGATAAACATGACTGCGCCTCACAGAGATATTAAATTTGCTGGTGAGCTTAAAGAATTTCAAGTTATAATGGTGAAACATCCAGCTGTCATGTACAAAGATAGAAATAAAAGATTGAGAGCCATGAGAAGTGTTGAACTGAATAAGTTTTCTGACGGAACATTGATTAAAGTGTTGACTGGTCTGAAAGGCAAACTGGCAGCAGATCAGAAGAGGAAGACAAAGAAAGGTGCTCTGTCAGTTAACGATAGAAAACTCATGGTTGAATTTATCTCTAAGATTGAATGGAGGCTGTCAGATAGAAAAAGTGTTCGAAGATTTGAACAGAAGCTTGGATTGTCAACATGAAGACTTTGCTTCTTTCATCAAAGGGGGAGATTGTTGGAATATGTTTAGTTGATGAAAGATTAAAGTCTAGGGACTTAATATGTAATTTCCTTATAGTTTGTAATTGTATATAAATAGTCATGTTGACTTTCTAGAGTGTAGGAGATCTGTCAGATTTTGTACGCATTAACTTTTGAGAAGCAGCTGCACTGTACGAAGGATTTTACACTTCAACGTATTGTAATCATCACGATCTTAAATCCAATCATTCGGTTAGTTTTGATTACATTGATTGATCTTATTAATTGTATTGTGTTGATTGAATTGGTAGAAACTGTATTTCTCAGTGTATACGTATGTCCATAAGTAGCAGTTCACAACAACCAATACATCAATTGACAGCACCATAATACAACTATAAATACTCTATTTGTGCAATAGTGTGTGTATGAGTTCTGTGATTTGTGGAACAACAACTAATTGAGCAAAATATAAGTCTTGGACATGTGCCTTTGTTCAAAATACACACACATAAGTATTCAAGGAAACATAGATTCGCATAAGTATGTGATCACATATTGAACTTCAAACAACAATACATACATACATGTCTTTGCATAATGATTTAGTGCTTAAATAATATTGTATTGTTTCTTCTAAGTGAGAACTTCATAAAGTCATGATAATTGACGACTATTTATGAAGCATAATTGTATTTTGGGCATGAGATGAATATATGTGAAGACATCTAAGCTTAAATGAAAATGTATGTGAATATGGAATTGGTATAAAGGGTGGCTCAATTTATAAACGCCTAATACTAAAGGAGTAAAATATAAAGCCATAATACATAAATTGTTATAAAGCATACTTTTGTAAGAATTATGAGCAATTCAATAAGCATGTTAATTATACCCATGAATGCATAAGAGCTTGTAAAGTCATCCAAATGAATAAGTCTATACATAAGCTACAGAAAATCTGAGAATTCAACTGAATTGCGTAATTATGTTGTGTAAAGTCAATAGCTTTTGTAAATTGAATTTCAAACAATGAACAGGTTCAGCTAATCTGAACTTTGTTATAAAGCCAAAGCCTATAAAACCAGGCCAGAAAAGTCAAGTTCAAGTTATTAGAATCAAGCACAGCCAGTAAAGGCAAGCCAAAGTTAGAAAAGCAAGCCAAAGCCAGTAAAGTCAAGCCAAGGCCGGTAAAACCAAGATAATGTCAGTAAAGCTAAATTTAAATCCTGAGCTAACTCAGGTGGTAAATATAATTCGCTTGCGAAAGTCGAAGTCAACAGCCATGCCTAAAAACCGGTATACATGCTTGTCTTCATGTGAGACATATTATCGTTCTAGCTTTATTTGAAAGTGTATATGCTCAGCTAGAATGTGACATGTACACACCTTGGTACGGTGATGCCCTGTGGATCATGATAGCTTTTAATATGTCATTGTGCATAATGTCTTTACAGTCTGAGTTAGTCTTGGATATATATATATATATATATATATATATATATATATATATATATATATATATATATATATATATATATTGTTTTTGCTATCTTGATTCATTACTTTGAATGCTTTTTGTCATTGCTTTCTTATCGATGCTTTTCATATGCTTCCGCACAATTCAAGTCTGAGTAAGTTTATGTCAGTCTATGATTTAGTCTACTCTGATGACTGTCCACGTTGATTTACTGGTAGCTAGCCCAGTATATGGTTGATCCCCACAAATAAAAGCGTGTGCGTGGGAATAGACATCATCCGATCTTAAGTCCTATGTCTCACAATGTCGGCTGATAGCGGCAGCCTAGCTAAAATCGTGCTTAAAGTCAAAGTCAGAGCTTAAAGTCAAAAGTCAAGTCTCCGCTTAAATTGTCATTGCATGTTAACTGTTAAATCTATAATCCGACTAATCCCAACGCTTAAAGTTGTTGTTGAATCTTTTTACAGGTTTAATCAAAGGAAAAGGTCCAGCTGAACCAAGTCCTTAAGATCTGCGAGCCCTAATTTGAAGTCATTATACCACTACTATATCAGCATTTGGCATCGAATAAAGATGATTATGTTGGTGGTTTGGGTAGAAGCAGTGACATATATTGTGGTTATGTACTAGATTAAAGTCCATGTGCCCTTTTGTAGTTTTGTTTTAAACTTATTGTAAGATAATCCTAATTCTGTAATGATTTAATTCCGCACTTTATTAATTTTATCTTAGTTGTGAATATGTTGTATTGCTCCTTGGGACCTAGTCGTTAAGGCTGCCCCGTAATGGGTGGTATTGACATTTCTTTAAGTCTTGAATTAGTTATGATTTTTCAAAGTTGATGTAATGTTTCTGCCGAAAAATACAACCTTGCAACAACTTGTGATTCTTGTTGTTTATTCAAAAACCACGTGTATAAAAGGTTATGAAACACATTTATATACCTTGTTTTCAAAATATTTATGCCTACATTTTGTGTTTATATATTTATAAATACATTTGGAGAAACAAACTTTAAAATAAAAACAAACTAGTTGTTCATAAGTTTCACTTTATATGAAACATGTACTTGTTGGTGATTATATATTATGCAAGGCTTATAATTACATAAATAAAAGAAGTAATAGAGTCGTTTTTACTTACTTTCAAGAAAGAAATGGAATCAAATGAGTAGGAAAAGTGTTCTTGAATTGTTGTTGCACCAAAACACTTGAATATTTGAAGCACTACGAAGATTTTTGAAGAGTTTTATGGGTGTTTAGAGGGTGGACGGATTTTGATGAGAGAAAGGAAAGAGTTCTTTGTTTGCAAGATGTGAGAATGAATGAGGAGAATTGCTCTCTATTTATAAAGGAGTGAAAGTGTCTTGCAATTATACCATCAACACGCTCAACAATAACAGTCACAGATAACTCAGATGAAGGCATAGAAAAATAATCACAGAAGGAGGCAGATACATATGAACGATCATATCCTGAATCAAACAAAATAAAGGCATGCAGTCCATTAAGGATGAACGTACCAGATACAACATCAGGCGACTCACGCGCCTCCTCAGCAGTAGCCTGAAAGACCCTGCTACGAGCCCTCGGTGCTCCCCCTCCCGGAGGTGCTGATGACGACCCCGACAGCCCAGCCCCACTCGAACTCGCTCCTGGAAATCCTGCTCCGGGATTCGGACAATCGCACGACATATGGCCTGGCTTTCTACATCGGAAGCACAGGGACTCCTGAGAAGTACATGCAGCAGCAGTGTGACCAAACTTGCCACACCTAAAACATCGAAGGTGCTCCGGGGCACACGGCTCTGCATGGCGGTGGTAGCACCGCTGACAATCTCTCCCCCTAGAACCTGAACGATCAACTCGGCTCCCTGAATCTCTGGATCCTCTACTACCACTTCCCTGGCTCTGATTCTGACCCTGCCTCTGACCCTGACCTCGCTGCCTCTGCCCCTGCTGTCTCTGCCCACCCTGAATCTGTCCTTGACCAACCCCAGACTGTCCCTCACCCCGACCCTGATCCTGCCGAGCCCTTGAACGCTGTCCCTGCTGCTCAGAATAACCACCCTGATGACTCTCTCTGCAGAATCTAGAAGATCTCGAACTCTGCCACTGTCCCGGCGTCTGAACACGCTGTCTCTGGGGAGCCGGCTGCTCCCTCTGCCTCTCAACTTCCCGCTCTCCACGGAGGGCATACTCTATAGCTGAAGCAAATGTGGGGTCGCACAACATCCCCACAAACTCTCGAATATCTGGCCTCAACCCCTCGATGAACATATTGACCTTCCGGTCCTCTGTAGCAACCTGATGCGTCGCAAACTGAGCTCTGTCATTAAATACATCAATGTACTCCTGAACGGATCTGGATCCCTGCTGCAGATGGATAAACTCCCGCTCCAGCTCTCTCCTCATATCTAGCGGATAATACTGCAGCTCAAACTCTGTCTTAAACTCCTCCCAAGACATCAAGTACGCCTCATTGACTCCCTGGGCACTGACAACTAAGCTCCACCATCTCCATGCTCCTCCCTTCAGAAGGTAGGAGGCATAACTCACTCTATCTGCTCGATCCACATGCGCTATCAGTCGTTGCAGTGCCACCTCCATAAAATCAACAAGCGGTTGTATGTGCCCCTCAAAAGCTAGAAACCAACAAGACAAACAAAAACCGAAGATATCCTACAACTAGCTTAAACCAGATACTATAAACACAAATTCCATATTACCTCATAAATATACATTTTCCTACAACTAGCTCAAGATAAGAAGCAGCCCAATACTCTACAAGATTTCAGTGTACTCCAAGATTTCAATTTCAATGTACACCCTCTCATAGCTTTGCCAAACTTTGAAAAACCATTCACAATTGAGATGGATGCATCAGTGGTACTCATAAAAAACGTCCAATTGCTTTCTTTAGCAAGGCATTAAGACCTGGACATTTACAACTAGCTACGTATGAAAAAAAAACTTTTAACAATATCGAATATTATTAAAGACCACCTAACCATGCAAGAAGGAAACTCTCAGAGCCGCATCTAATCCTACCCCCAACGTTTTTTTAGAAACAATGTTTTAACTGCCATCAATGTGTAACATCCAACATTTTCCTAAGCCAAGTCATGGAAATATCTCTGATTCATGGAAAATAAAATCATGCATTGAAGAAATATCTCTAATTCATGTAAATATATTTACAAATGAATTAAAATTAATAAGTGTGGCAAGTCATGTATTGAAGAGAAATTTGGGGTTTTGGGGACCAAAACATAAGAAAGAAAACATATGTGCTACTAACGGTTAATTGGTAAAGGTTTCGTTGTTAATATGTTAAAATTGAAAGTTAAGAATCAGATTTTAGGGGGTAGAGATAGCAGAGAAAAAGTGAAAGTTATAGGTTGGGGCCAGTTCCTTTCTGAATAATATGGCTCCAACCCTTGGTGCATACACACCACAGCAACGTGGCAGGTTACCCATCTGCTAGTTACCCATCTGCTAGTTTTCAGGTTGTGGCTTATCATATTTTTCAACCACGGGCAGATGAAGTACCTGTTGAATGAGATCAGCAGAAATCTCAACAACCTTGGTGTTGTTGAGGATGGTTCCTCGGATAATCATAGTAGTAGAGTCATAGGAGCAGGTGTACCAAAATTCATACATCATTTTCTGATATATTACATCAGGGGTAGCAGTCATGGCATAATGCAGTGGGTGTGCCTTGATGAATTCCACCATTTGTTCATAACCATTACCAATATAGTTTTTGGGTATGGTCAGATTGGCTACATAGTTGGTAGGTTTGACGGTGTGAGTGTTAGTAACTGATGGTTATTTAACAACATCGTCACCCAAGAATACTGGTATATGGGGAGTTGAGAAAGCCATTTGAGTAGTGGTAGAAGATAATTGAGATCAGACACTTAGTCATTTGAGAGTGGTTGTGGATTTTCAGGAAGTGTGGAGGTATATGGTCGCAATAGTGAATGAGAAGATGAAATAGTAACGTTAGGTATTTATAAGATTTGAATGTGAAAGAGTGGGAGAGTGAAAAGGGCGGTTGATTTCAAATGAGTATGACTAGTGGAACAGAACGGTTACCACGTCAGCACATGTATCAAATCAACTTGACCCGTTTGCTTATCTCTTAAACACATGACAAAACATTATCCGCAGGTAATTAAGTTAAATTAATACGAAATTAACATTACATAAGTTTGAGGAAATCTATCTATACTATTAAAAGAGTAACTATACTCAATCCTGGTGAACCCACGTGTCATCACCATGAATCGACACGTGGCATTTATAGGTTTTAAAAATAATAAAGAAATTTAAATTATATCCATCCAAATCTAGTATAATTTACGTTTGAATTTAAATCAAATCAAATAAAATCTAATACTCTTCTAACTGATTAATTATAATATAATATAATAAAAGTTGTAAAAAATATAAGAAAATAATTACTATTCATATATATACAAATATATAAAATTAATAGGTCATAATAAATAATAATATCATTCTTATATACTTTTTGTTTAAAAAAAATAATATTTATACATTTACCTTTTAATTCATCATATTTTATATATATTAAAAATATCCGCGTAATACGCGGGTAATAAACTAGTGTTAATTAAAAGCTGATGACCTGTGGGGATGTAGTGTCATCAAATCATTTCAGTGTAATCCTTGTGGATGAAAGTTGTTTAGTAATATTTAAGCAGTTTACATTTTGAACCCTGTTCTTAAGTAGAACAGGTTACAAGAATTACAGTTTTGACAGAAATTACTGAGTGAGCAGCCTTTAGACATCATGTAGGTTTGGTTTAAAACACTTAGTTTTGAAACCTGTTATATGTCAAATCTGTTCCAGTTTCTAATAAATGACGAAGTGCAGAGCAAGTGAAACCTGATCTCCATCAAAGCTGTTTTTAAGAAATGGACAGGTTTGCAAATATAACTTTTGAACATTAAGGACACTTAGTCACTTTTATTTTACATTTCTTACAGACAAGGGTGTTAAACATGTTTTCATCAAGAGGTTTGGTGAAAATATCTGCAAGCTGATCTTCCGTAGGAATAAAGGATACTTCAACATTACCTTTCTGGATGTGATCCCTTATGTAGTAATGTCTGACCTCTATATGTTTTGCTCTAGAATGGAAGACAGCGTTGTTGGATATAGCTATAACACTGGTGTTACCACACAGTATAAGAATTTTCCTATACACCAATTCATAGCCCTCAAGCTGATGTTGCATCCAAAGAATTTGTCCATAACAGATTCTAGCAACAATGTTGTAACAACCTAATTTTTATCTAGTCTTAAAATCAGTATTTTAAACCGATAATGTAATAATGTTACATTATTTGAATTATAATTTAATTAAGTTATGAAATATTTAATTAAATTATATAAATATTTATATTATGAATTAATAAATATTAAAGATAATTAAATAAAAGAGATATAATATACAGAAATGAAAGTGGGTTAACTAGCAAATATAACTAGATGAAGTATATAAACGTGAATTTTATTTCAAAAACTCAGATCCTCTCTCTCTCTCTACTCTCTCTCTCTAAACTTTCTCTCTCTACTCTCTCTACCTTCTCTCTAAATGTTCTCCCAAACCGACCGTCCGATTATCAAGATATATATATCGTTAGAAAGATCTCGGAGAATACTACACGAATCTGCTATCTCCTGCGTGATTTCATACGAATTTGAGGTAATAATCGATATTTTTACGTTTTTATATATATTTCGGTTTTTCGAATTTATTAGTTTTATGAAATTTAAAGCTATTTTTATGGAGTTTAACTAGAATTTGTATAATATAATCGAAGATAGGTTTATTACATAACATATTCGTGATTTTAGGCCTAAAAATGAATGTTTTAAAGTTTTAAAGCTGCAAATATGAACAAACTCGAGATACCAAGAACAAACTCGAAAATATATAGAACAAACTCGAAATTGACTTAAATTCGAAAATATATTCGAATTTAACTCATTAAATTCGAAAAACATAAATTCGAATTTAATAAACTCGAATGGAGGAATTGGAGTTGAACATTAAAATCGAATGGTAGGTGTTGGACAACACATTCGAATGATATATTCGAATTTGATTCTTGAACTTCGAATCTAGTCATCTTCCTTTGACTATAACCCAAATTTGAAATTTGGTTTCTAACACAACAACTCACATTTGAGTTTAATAAGTCCTTTAACTTTAAATGCTCTTGAAAATTTGTTTGGAAATATAAATGATTATAATATATATATATATATATATATATATATATATATATATATATATATATATATATATATATATATATATATATATATATATATATATATATATATATATATATATATATATGTATATGTATGTACCGACCTTTTGAGAATATTAATAAAACAAAGAATGATTTATGAACGAACAAGTTATCAGAATCAGATAAAATAAAGATTTTAAAGATAAAAGACGATAATATTAATATGATTTGATATGATAATTCTGAACAGGTTCAGTGAAATTCTGAACAAAGATTTAAAGATTTATAAAGTGGGTCAAAGATTTGATTTGACAGAGAACAGATTGAGATAAAATCCTGAGATAACTCAGGTGGCAGATTTTACATCTGTTTGATAACGACCCAACACTGTGAGTTATAGATATTCAGATTTAACATGCTTGAATTTCCGGTTGAGACATATTGTTGATGCTAGATCGATTTGACATTTATATTATCAGCTGGATTGTGACCTGTGCACACCATGATTGGGTGTTGCCCAGTGGATCATGACAGCTATTTGATCATCATTTCTTATGTTATTGCATTTATAATTCATTTCTGATACTGCTTTGAGACTACTGCTATCATGACCTTGACTACTTATGCATCATCATTGAGTAGACTTGTTATATTGATTCAGCTTGATTAGCCTTGATTGGTCTATTGTTCTAGACCTGGCTATTTCACCAGTTCAAATGAACTTGGTAATGACCTTCGATGTTCCGCCACGTTGATTTACTGGTAGCTAGCCCAGTATGTGGCTGATCCCCACGATTTAAGCGTGAGCGTGGCCTGAGCATCATCCGACTCTATGACTTCTATGTCTCAATCATGAGGGCTGTAGCGGCAGCCAAGACATATCACGCTAGACTGATGATCCGCTTGACATGCATGTTAATTTGAAAATCTATTTACTCACTAAGCATTGCTTACAGTTGCTACATTAATATTTTTACAGGAAAAGACAAAGGAAAGTCACCAGCCGGACCTAGTTCTTAGGTCTACACGCTCAAGAAAGAAGTTTCATAGACCTCTACTCAGCGACCCCATTTTGGTACTAATTGGATGACGATACTATGGTGATTTGGGTAGATTTATTTTGATAATATGATGGCATGAATTAGATTAGACTTGTGCCCTTTATAAGTTTAATTTAAAAATAGTAATCTGTATTAAACTTAAATCCTAATATTTTGTACTGTAATTTTTAATTCCGCAATTGATTACTCTATCTTAGTTATGGTTGATATCGTATTGCATGATGTGGGACCTAGACTAGTGAGAACTGCCCCGTAAGGGGTGGTCTTCACAGGATGGTATCAGAGCCCATAGTTTGAGTGAATCAAGTATTACGTGAGTATACTTGGTCTCAAACTGAAGCAATACATATGTATCAATCATTTAGGTGGATTGAACTGAGATAGGATGTACAGAGTATTAGGATGGGAAAAAGGGTACATAGATCTAAGTCTATAAACTGATAGTTGAATGATTTTAATTTTCAGTTAAGATGTCAGGATCAGGATCAGGTGACATTCCCAACAACATGAGCCCACAACAAATGTTTGAGATGATGCAACAATTACAAGCCCAACACTCAGAACAACAGAATAAGATTATGCAAGAACAGTTTCAAGCCAGAGATGAGGCCGAAGCTAAAAGCCGTAATGATAAGAAAAATAAGCGAAAAGATAAGCAAGTCCAGAATGAAGAATCTGATTCTGATAACTCTACTCCTGAAACCCAAATCGTGCAGCCTAAAGGCTGTAAGTTCAAGGACTTCAAAGCGAGCGGTGCCCTGAACTTTGAGGGTGCAGTGAATCCAATTCAGGCGATGGATTGGATCAGTCATACCGAAGAGATCTTTAGAATCTCTGACTGTTTAGATTCAAAGAAAGTGAGCTACGCGTCTGCGTTATTTGTTGGAGCTGCCCGTGCATGGTGGAAGACTCAAAGAAGCATATATGGCGAGGAAGTTATCCAGACATTAGAGTGGGATCAGTTCCTTGATATGTTTAACGCAAAGTACTGTCCGATCGACCAACAAGATCAGATGGAGATTCAACTGATGCAGCTGACTCAGGGAACCAAAACTGTTGACGAATATGAGCATGAATTCTCACGACTATGCGGCTACTCCTCGTATCAAGTAGCTACTGAAGAAAGGAAGATGAATAGATTCCGCGGAGGACTCAACCCAAGATATCGGCACCCGATGAGCGCGATAAAGTATAAGTCCTATTTAGAAATGGTCGAAGCAGCAAGGCAGATCGAGAGAGGATATCTAGAATATGGCGATCAGCTCTATGCTCCATCAGCAAACCCGACATGTCCATCTCCTCCGAAGAAACAGAGATTTGGCAGTTTCTTTAAGCCAAATAAGTCACAACCTCAGCAATCCCAACAATACAGTTCACAGCCGAAAGCCCAAGCATATTCATTAACGAACGAGCCACGATTCTGCAAGCGATGCAGAAAGTCACACATGGGGCTGTGTAACCCAGATGATGTTACTTGTTTTGCGTGTAACCGAATTGGTCATAGCAGTGAAGAGTGCCCACACCAGGGACGTGGATGTGCGAAATGCGGGAAAAGAGGACACTTCATGTATCAGTGTCGCAGCGGGCAACGAGGACAGTCACAGTCATCAGCGGGAGGATCTACGATGAAGAGTTCAACTGGTACTCCGACTGCAAGGACTCGAGCTTTTCAAATAACAGCTGAGGAAGCAAAAGAAACACCTGACGTATTTACCGGTACGTTCATGCTTAACTCAATCCCTGCTCGCGTATTATTTAATTCTGGCGCTAGTCGGTCTTTCATATCAACATCTTTTGCTCAAAGATTATATAAGTCCCCATCAAAGCTTCCCGTAGTACTTGACATTGAGACAGGCAGTAACAACTATGTTATGGCTGATTCTGTATATCGAAACTGCACTCTACTCGTCGATAACATCGTATTCAACCTCGACCTTTATCCCGATTCCGTTGAAAGAGTTCGACGTCATCATCGGCATGGACTAGCTAATGAATAACGAGGCTACGATCGTATGCAACCGTCGAATTATCAGAATTAAGTCTTCAGACGGCCGAGTATTGGAAATCAAAGGCGAAAAGCGAAAAGGTGCTCACTGCTTCATTTCTGTTGAAAAAGCGCATAAGTACCTATCTAAGGGTCACGAATCATATTTATGCTATGTCTCATCTGAATCTAACTCTGAAGCCCAAAAGAAATCTTTATCCGATATCCCTATCGTCTGTGAGTTCCCAGACGTATTTCCTGACGATATTTCTGGAGTGCCACCGGAACGTCAAGTCGAATTCGGCATTGACTTAGTTCCTGGTGTGGCTCCTATTGCCAAAGCTCCTTACAGACTTGCACATGCAGAAATGCAGGAAATGTCAAAGCAGTTGCAAGAGCTGCTGGAAAAGGGGTTTATCCGACCGAGTTCATCTCCGTGGGGTGCACCTGTCTTATTCGTTAAGAAGAAAGATGGAACTTTCCGTATGTGCATCGACTACCGCGAGTTGAACAAAGTTACTATAAAGAATAAATATCCTCTGCCCAGAATCGATGATCTATTTGATCAGCTACAAGGAGCCAGCTACTTCTCGAAAATCGATCTTCGTTCTGGGTATCATCAATTAAAGGTCAAAGATGAGGATGTTCTAAAGACAGCCTTCCGAACAAGATACGGTCATTCCGAATTTCTCGTGATGCCGTTCGGCTTAACGAATGCACCAGCGGCGTTCATGGATCTCATGAATCGCGTGTGCAGACCGATGCTGGATAAGTCAGTTATCGTATTCATAGACGATATTCTGATTTACTCCAAAACGGAGGCTGATCATGCTATTCATTTGCGGCAATTGCTAGAGTTACTGAGAAAAGAAAGACTCTATGCAAAATTTTCTAAGTGCGAATTCTGGCTCAGACAGGTATAACTTTACATTGTCTTGAGCCATTCCTTAAGCGTTCTTTGATTGAACAAAACTTGAAACTCTACTTTCTTGCTTTTATAGATTCAATTCCTTGGCCATGTTGTTTCTGGCGAAGGTATTTCTGTTGATCCGTCTAAAGTCGAGGCCGTTCAAAAATGGCAAGCGCCTCGCAATGCCTCAGAAATAAGAAGTTTCCTTGGATTGGCCGGTTATTATCGGCGATTCATAAAGGACTTCTCGAAGATTGCTGTGCCGCTTACAATGTTAACACGAAAGAATACACCTTTCGTATGGGCAGATAAACAGCAAGAGGCATTTGAAAGTTTGAAACAAAAGCTTATTCAAGCGCCGATCATAGCCTTACCAGAAGGCAATGATGATTTCGTTGTCTATAGCGATGCATCTGGTACTGGCTTAGGATGTGTTCTGATGCAAAGGGGAAAAGTAATTGCCTACGCTTCAAGGCAATTGAAAGATTACGAGAAAAGTGCACCAACTCATGATCTTGAGTTGGCTGCCGTTACCTTTGCACTGAAGATCTGGCGTCACTATCTTTATGGGACTCGGTGTCAGCTTTACACCGATCACAAAAGTCTCAAACATCTTTTCACTCAAAAGGATCTAAATATGAAACAGCGTCGGTCCTTGGAGCTTATCAAGGACTATGATTGCGAGATCCTATATCATCCCGGCAAAGCTAATGTTGTCGCGGATGCTTTGAGTAGAAAAGTTTATCCAGAAAAGTGCTGCTATGCCCTAACTCCGGTTATATTCTCTTCTGATCTTATTGAAGACATACGAGTTGCTCAAGTTGAAGCACTGAAAGAAGAGAATCTCTGTTCTGAAAATCTTAAAGGGCAGCTACAATTTCTAACTCTGAATCATTTGGGACTTCATTGTCTCAAGGGAAACCGAATCTGGATCCCTAAGTATGGTTCAATTCGTAGCACTCTTCTATCTGAAGCTCATCAGTCCAAATTATCTGTTCATCCTGGCAGCTCAAAGATGTACTTCGATCTGAAAGCTGACTACTGGTGGCCAGGAATGAAGAAAGACATCGGTAAATGTGTTGAAAGCTGCAGAATCTATCAGATGGTTAAGGCAGAACATCAGAAACCCTTCGGGGATATGCAACCACTGCCAGTTCCTGAATGGAAGTGGGAGCATATAACTATGGATTTCATCACGAAGTTGCCGAAAACCAAGAGACAGCACGACTCCATCTGGGTAGTTGTGGATCGATAAACGAAATCAGCTCACTTTATACCGATGAAAGAAACATATTCCCTCGATAGATTGGCACAGCTATACATCACTGAAATCATTTCTCGTCACGGTGTGCCAAAGTCTATTGTATCTGATCGTGATAGTCGTTTCACTTCGAGATTCTGGCAAGCACTGCAAGAAGGGATGGGTACTCGGATTTCTATGAGTACTGCTTATCATCCTAATGCCGATGGCCAGAGTGAGCGTACTATCTTAACTTTAGAAGATATGCTTCGTGCCTGCATTCTTGATCTAGGTGGTAACTGGGATGACCACTTGCCTCTGGTCGAATTCTCGTATAATAACAGTTATCATTCTACGATCAAGATGGCTCCTTTTGAAGCTTTGTATGGAAGAAAGTGCAGAACTCCCACCTGTTGGCGCGAAACAGGTGAATCGCCAATAGCAGGACCTGCCCTTCTACAGTTGACTCACGAGAAGATTCAACTTGTTAGAAGAAATATTCTTGAAGCTCAAAGCAGGCAGAAGTCATATTATGACAATCGTCACAGATCAATCAGTTTTGCGGTTAACGATTGTGTGATGTTGAAAGTATCCCCAATGAAGAATGTGGTGAGATTCATAAAGAGAAACAAGCTAGCTCCGAGATTCATATGTCCGTTCAAGATTGTGGAAAAGATAGGAAATCAATCTTATCGTCTTGAACTGCCGGCGGACTTATCTGGAATACATCCTGTATTTCATGTCAGTCATCTGAGAAAGAGTCTAGCAGACGAAAGAGAAGTTCAAATACCACACGTTAACTTGCAGATTGATGAGAAGCTTCGAGTAGTTGAAGAGCCAGAACGTATTCTGGACTCGAAGACCAAGAAGCTTAGAAACAAAGAGATACAGATGGTGCTCGTCCAGTGGAAACACCACAAAGGTTCGCATCAGTCTTGGGAATCCAGAGATGTCATGAAAACTACTTATCCCAGTCTGTTCGAATATAGCTAACTTCGGGGACGAAGTTTGTGCGTGGTGGAGCCCATTTTGTAACAACCTGATTTTTATCTAGTCTTAAAATCAGTATTTTGAATCGATAATGTAATAATGTTACATTATTTGAATTATAATGTAATTAAGTTATGAAATATTTAATTAAATTATATAAATATTTATATTATGAATTAATAAATTATTAAAGATAATTAAATAAAAGAGATATAATATACAAAAATGAAAGTGGGTTAACTAGCAAATATAACTAGATGAAGTATATAAACGTGAATTTTATTTCAAAAACTCAGATCCTCTCTCTCTCTACTCTCTCTCTCTAAACTTTCTCTCTATACTCTCTCTAACTTCTCTCTAAATTTTCTCCCAAACCGACCGTCCGATTATCAAGATATATATATCGTTAGAAAGATCTCGGAGAATACTACACGAATCTGCTATCTCCTGCGTGATTTCATACGAATTTGAGGTAATAATCGATATTTTTACGTTTTTATATATATTTTGGTTTTTCGAATTTATTAGTTTTATGAAATTTAAAGCTATTTTTATGGAGTTTAAATAGAATTTGTATAATATAATCGAAGATAGGTTTATTACATAACATATTCGTGATTTTAGGCCTAAAAATGAATGTTTTAAAGCTGCAAATATGAATAAACTCGAGATACCAAGAACAAACTCGAAAATATATAGAACAAACTCGAAATTGAGTTAAATTCGAAAATATATTCGAATTTAACACATTAAATTCGAAAAACATAAATTCGAATTTAATAAACTCGAATGGAGGAATTGGAGTTGAACATTAAAATCGAATGGTAGGTGTTGGACAACACATTCGAATGATATATTCGAATTTGATTCTTGAACTTCGAATCTAGTCATCCCCCTTTGACTATAACCCAAATTTGAAATTTGGTTTCTAACACAACAACTCACATTTGAGTTTAATAATTCCTTTAACTTTAAATTCTCTTGAAAATTTGTTTGGAAATATAAATGATTATAATATATATATATATATATATATATATATATATATATATATATATATATATATATATATATATATATATATATATATATATATATATATATATATATATATATATATATATATATATATATGTACCGACCTTTTGAGAATATTAATAAAACAAAGAATGATTTATGAACGAACAAGTTATCAGAATCAGATAAAATAAAGATTTTAAAGATAAAAGACGATAATATTAATATGATTTGATATGATAATTCTGAACAGGTTCAGTGAAATTCTGAACAAAGATTTAAAGATTTATAAAGTGGGTCAAAGATTTGATTTGACAGAGAACAGATTGAGATAAAATCCTGAGATAACTCAGGTGGCAGATTTTACATTTGTTTGATAACGACCCAACATTGTGAGTTATAGATATTCAGATTTAACATGCTTGAATTTCCGGTTGAGACATATTGTTGATGCTAGATCGATTTGACATTTATATTATCAGCTGGATTGTGACCTGTGCACACCATGATTGGGTGTTGCCCAGTGGATTATGATAGCTATTTGATCATCATTTCTTATGTTATTGCATTTATAATTCATTTCTGATACTGCTTTGAGACTACTGCTATCATGACCTTGACTACTTATGCATCATCATTGAATCGACTTGTTATATTGATTCAGCTTGATTAGCCTTGATTGGTCTATTGTTCTAGACCTGGCTATTTCACCAGTTCAAATGAACTTGGTAATGACCTCCGATGTTCCGCCACGTTGATTTACTGGTAGCTAGCCCAGTATGTGGCTGATCCCCACGATTTAAGCGTGAGCGTGGCCTGAGCATCATCCGACTCTATGAATTCTATGTCTCAATCATGAGGGCTGTAGCGGCAGCCAAGACATATCACGCTAGACTGATGATCCGCTTGACATGCTTGTTAATTTGAAAATCTATTTACTCACTAAGCATTGCTTACGGTTGCTACATTAATATTTTTACAGGAAAAGACAAAGGAAAGTCACCTGCCGGACCTAGTTCTTAGGTCTACACGCTCAAGAAAGAAGTTTCATAGACCTCTACTCAGCGACCCCATTTTGGTACTAATTGGATGACGATACTATGGTGATTTGGGTAGATTTATTTTGAAATTATGATGGCATGAATTAGATTAGACTTGTGCCCTTTATAAGTTTAATTTAAAAATAGTAATCTGTATTAAACTTAAATCCTAATATTTTGTACTGTAATTTTTAATTCCGCAATTAATTACTCTATCTTAGTTATGGTTGATATCGTATTGCATGATGTGGGACCTATACTAGTGAGAACTGCCCCGTAAGGGGTGGTCTTCACAAATGTACTCAGCTTCAGCAATAGAATTGGACACAGAGGTCTGCTTCTTACTACTCAAACTAATCAAGTTGCCTCCAAGCAGTTCACACCCACCTGTTGTACTTTTTCTATCAAGCCTGCAACCTGCAAAATTTGAATCTGTGTATCCAATTAAAATAAAGCCTGAGTCTTTGGGATACCATAGACCCAAACCTGTGGTACCCTTAAGGTATCTAAAGATTCTTTTTATAGTTAGAAGATGTGATTCTTTTGGATCAGCTTGAAATCAAGCACATAAACTGGTTGCAAACATTATATCTGGTCTACTAGCTGTTAGATATAGCAAGCTCTTTATCTTATCTGGTCTTAATGGCAGTGATCCAATTGGAATCTTTCAAAGCTTCATCAATCTTTTTTGGATCCATCAAGGACACAAAACTTGAAAAACATACAAAAGAATCCAAGACTATCTCACCTTGTTTGCACACCTTTATTGATGTCACCTATTCTATGCCCATTAGGGTGACACCTGATCCACTTAGGATCATGTTTCAATGATGATTCCTTTTTATCTTGAATGACAGCTTCATCATCAACAGGTCTTGTGAAACAGCTTTCCTGATTGTCAGACAAACATCTTGAGTTTATTCATCTGTTGATGGAGTATCATTGGTGTTGAACACGTCAGTAGAGGATTCAGGAAAATCAACATTGATTGGTTATGGACATGGTACATCAACTATATCAGTGCACTTATTCACACAGGGTGAACCAATATAGTCATCATCATGTCCACTATGAGTATCAGGTTCTACTCTGGATGATGTTGAAGCTTTTGAGTCTTCATCTTCAGCATTTGAATGTAGAAGGTCACCAAAGCTGAAGTCTTTACTTTGACTGATTCAGGTTTAACTTTGGGTGAAGATTTTACAGACTCTTAAAAGTTGACATTGATAGTTTCATCAACCACCTTTTTTGGAAGTTGTATACTCTGTAGGCTTTGGAAATTACTGAGTATCCCACAAATATTCCTTCATCAGCTTTGGGTTCAAATTTAGCCAGCTGATCCCTTTGATTCTAAATGAAGCAAGGGCATCCAAACACATGGAAATAGCTTATATTAGGCTTTCTCTCTTCGAGTAATTCATAAAGAGTAATATTGAACCTTTTCATCACTAAGGATCTATTTTGAGTGAAGCAGGCAGTGTTGACAGCTTCAGCCCAAAATGATGAAGGAGATCTGATGCACATAGCATGGTTCTACCAGCTTCTATAAGAGTCCTATTTCTCCTTTCAGCAACTTCATTCTGTTGAGAAATCCCTCTTTCTTCACAGAAGTCCTCAAATCCTGTTTTTGAATTCAGTACCACGATCACTCCTGAGTTGCTTGACTTGGGTAGAATTCAGAACCTCCATCTTTTTTATAAACCTAATAATTTATCTGGCAGCCTCTCCTTTGGACTTTAGGAAGATCACCCATGTGTATGTGTACCTCGAGAACTCATCAACCATTTCTAAATTGTATCTTCTTCCTCTGAGACATGGGACATTGACAGGTCCAAACAAGTCCATGTAGATGAAGAAGAGAGATGAATCAATAGAGAAATTGTGTTGGATTTAAAAGTTGTCTTTTTCTGTTTACCTTTCTCACAGGCTGAGCATAGTTGATTCTTAACAAAGGTTATAGAAGGCAAACCTGTCACTAACTCTTTCTTACAGAGTTTGTTGATTTTCTTGAAATTCAGTTGTGATAACCTTTTGTGCCATAACCAGTTAAGGTCTGCATTAGTCCTTGAGATGAAACAGGTTTGTGTTGTTTGATCAGTAGATTTCATATCTACAATGTATACCCCTTTCTTTCTTAGTGCACACATCACAAATTTGCCCTGAGAATCGAATATGTTCCCAAGGTGCTCATCTAAGTTAACCTTGTAGCCAACATCACATAGTTGACTTATGCTATCAAGATTGTATTATAGTTCAGACACATAGGCTACTTTGTTGAAAATTGTAGCACCTGTACGGAGAGTGCCATATCCTTCAGTGGATCCTTGGAAATTGTTACTAAACGTGACCTTTGGGCCTTGTTCTGACCTGAGGTTACTCAGAAGATCCTTGCAACCTGTCATGTGGCCAGAACAGTCATTGTCCAAGTACCAAACCTGGTTTGGTAGCTTAAGCTGCAGAGTAACATAGAAACATTAGTTCTTAGGGAAACTCATCCCAAGGATCAGTTCCCCTTCTTCATCAACATTTGTTAATGGACCACTAAGATCAACGTTTATGTTTCCTAGTGGATTGTGTTAGGTTTGACACTTTCCTTGGTTGCAGTGTTATTTCCAACACTGTTTAATTCAGCAGTATTAGATTTAACACTCTAAATAGGCCTTATGTCCTCAGTGTCAGAACAATCTTTAGCCATATGAGTTTTTCTTCCACAACTATAACATTTTCTCTTTTTAGATATTTCGGATGAACTCTCAGAAACATATCCTATATTTTCTCTATTAGTCTTTACAATAAATTTCACAACAGGTTGACTTGTTTTATAAAGACCAACCTAGTTTGTGAAAGGACCATCTCTAGACTGTGTATGAACATTTTTGCCTTTGTGTTTACAGACATCATCCATAGAGACTTCCTTTCTCTTTTTAGGACATAAATCAAATATTGGCAATTTTATAATCTTTTGTCCTTCCTGTTTCTTGAAAAACTTATTTCCAAACTTC
This sequence comes from Centrapalus pauciflorus, assembly GCA_020465985.1. Lineage (NCBI taxonomy): Eukaryota > Viridiplantae > Streptophyta > Magnoliopsida > Asterales > Asteraceae > Centrapalus > Centrapalus pauciflorus. The sequence continues at coordinate 192,079 of JAANYP010001218.1, read as the reverse complement.
TCAGGCATGGCATGGGCTTTGCCTTTGCCTTTACTAAGATGTGATGATTCTTGCACACTGGTAGTTGCAGAACCATTTTGTTTGGTGTTAATAAAAGACTTACTTTCATTTATAACCAACTTACCACTATGATTTGAAGTCTTATTTGAAACTACAGTAGCATTACTTCCAACATGAGACTTATCCCTGTTAGATGTATGTTGTTTTCTTTTTGAGAATTTATTTTCGAAGAATTCATAATTAAATGGTGGTAAAGGTTTCTTACCATCAGTCTTGACTTCAGATGCTAACTACAAATTTGACACTTTTTCCACCAATGTGTTAATTTGGAGCAGTTGAGCACACAGTAGTGTAGTTTGTTGAAGAACACATTTCATCACCAGACTTTACAGTTTAAACACATGAACTATCAGTGTTTTGAGGTCTGACAAACCTATTTGTTGAAACCAATTTTCCATTTGCATTTTGTATAAATGTATTTGGAAGTTCACTAAGGGTGGACAAATCTGTTTCCAAATTTTTGATTTCAACAATAGAAGCTGCCGTATCAAGATCTCCTCCAAGATATGTCTGAATTTGAGCAAGAATCTACTCACTTATGCATTGGTTTACTCTATTAGCACAATAGCACAAAGAGTCAACAATCTGTTGGAGTTTAGCATGCTTTAAGTCTGTTTCTCTTTTCTCTACTAATAAAATGGTGTTGATGTGTTTTACCTCATCAAGCTCAATTTTCAACTTATGAAAACTGTCAAGTTCATTAGTTTTGCAAGATCATTTTTCAAATTTAAGTTTCAGACTTTAAAGCATCTTGCTTTTCAACAGCAGCCTTGAGATCAACAAACAGATAGTTGAGGATTTTCTCTTTCTATTCAACTTTAGACACATAGTCTGCAGCAATATTGGTCAGTTTTGCCACATTTAAATCACTCAGCCTTAGATTAATTTAACAAATGCCCTTTTCTGATGACACTTGATTTCTTTTGTGGCATCCTTGATCCAAACTTTTTCTTGTTAAATTTTTTGACAAGCATAACAATCATTTGCTCATCATCAAGCTCACCAAGGTCTTCATTTTCCTCTTCTTCCTCTGAGGTGACCTCCAAGGTTTCATCAGCATGGGGGTCAGCTTGTGTGAACACATCACACACCTGATTCACAGGTTGCCTTACATTAGCCACTAAGGTTAAACCTATCTTAGAAATTTCCAAGGCATTCCTCTTTTGCAGCCCTGATTGCTTATCATTCAGCAAGGATCCATAGAGGTTTACTTGATCCATGCTTCTAATAGTGCATGAGTTTCTGAGTATGGATAAAAAATAGTTAAACTCTTCAGGCAGAATGTCTAAGAACTTGTTTACCAAAGTTTAATTGTCCTTAGTGATACCAACAACTTTGAGATCATTTATCTGTGCAGTGAACCTAGTATAAATTTCAGTAAGGCTCTCATTCGGTTTGGCAAAGAACAGCTCATATTGTCTAACAAGATTTTTGATCCTGTTATCCAAGGTAATAGTGGGACCATCATAGACAGTGCACAGAGTATCACACATCTCTTTAGCGGTTTTTAGCTTTTTTACCGGCATCTGGAAGAGAAATTACAAGGTTGTTCCGGGATTTTGCATCAAGCGCCACCAGTCTTATCTTGATCAGTCCATTGAGCTTTAGCCTTTTCAATGGTTCTGACCTCAGGAACAACACCTTCTACAGAAGGAATGATGGTAGTGACAGAGGTAGGTACATAGGGACCTTTCATCACTATCTCTGAAAGTTGTATATCTAGATTCTCACAATATAGCATCATTCTGCATTTCTACTTAGAGAAGTTTTGGTGATTAAACTTTGGAGGTTTGGCCATAGATCCATTGTCATATTAGGAAGAGGAAATTGAAGCATAGTTGTCCATAATGGGAAATAGGGAGTGATGAGAGAGATCTAGAGATGACACACATTCTAACTGCTCTAATACCAATTGTAGGTACCAAAAGGTTTACCTAATATATAGATAAACTGTAGAGTGGGTGTGAATACAGGTAATCCTTAAATCACACAGATTTTTCTCAATGCTTGTAGGTATTATTAACACTTATTAAAATTACAAATAGGTTTGGATTGCAGAAAGATCCAAACAGAGATGACCGAAATGAACAACTGACTTTAACTAATCTAAGACACACTCAAACTAGTTACAATGAAGTGACTCAATATGTTTCACTCACGGTTTACACAAGACACAGGCTAAACATCTTAGAGACTAACAACTTAGACACACTATGCTAATTCACTCAAGTTGAACAATACATGCATGCATGAAAAAAAGACTTTGCTTTGCACTCAACTTTTTTGTTTTTCTTCTCTTTCCTTGGAAGCTTATCTTTTATACTAATACACAGAATCCTAAGGAAGCTTCTTCATTGATTGTAGAGAAAAGCAGGATTCTTGTAATAGGATAAATTTGCTTTTCTGCACCAAGACAAAACTTTGACAAAGCAGATTTGTCTTCTTATTGCAGAATCTTTGTCTAATACCTTTTTGTCTTTGTCGTCCTTAGCTTTACCTTAATATGGAATTTCAACGTATGACTTCTATTCTTTCTTGTAAATCTATTTTGATATAAGAGATAGTCTGTCACCCATTTCAAATATCCTTTTGTCTTCATGCTTCAGAACAACTTTGGCAGATACAAAGCAGTTCTGATTTTCCACTTTGTATTGAATTTGTAGACTGATCTCAACGTTCAAAACTTTGCATGAAGGTATGGAAACAAATTTCATAAAGTGTTAAACTTGTTCACAAAGAACAGAGCACTTATCTGAGTCAAAATTGTCTAACAGGTATGGACAACTTAGGCATATTCTCAAAAAACCTGTTGTTGGTCCCAACAGGTTTCCCAAGTATGTTACTGGAAGCTGTAGAGAGATGGTGAATACAACTAATTAAATTTTAACACACTTTACTCAAAGTTTGTATGTATGTATTAACAAGTGTTAATTACAAACAGGTTTGGATTGCAGAATGATCCAAACTAAGATGACAGAAACAACATACTATCAACTAGTCTAAGACTCACTCAGACTAGTTATAATGAACTCACTCACTAAGGTGCACTCGCTGTTTTACAAGACATAGACAGACAACTTTGAAGTGGAACAGCTTAGAGACACTTGGCTATTCTATTCTTAGTTTAAAGCAGAATTAGCATGAATGAAAAACACAATTCCTTTGCATGTTTTGAACTTGTGGATGTCTCTCTTAATTTCTTTAATTCCTTAGACGCATCTTTTTATACTTACTTAGTGAATCTCAGTGAAGCTTCTTCATTGGTTGTAATGATAGTGGAATGTCTTTGCAAAAAGACAAGGATGCTTTTCTGCACATCTGACAAATCAGGCTTTGTCCACTTGTGGCAGGATCTTTTTTTTTTCTTTTTTTCTCTATTGTCCACAGCTTTACCTTAAAGAGGAATGTCAACTTTAATCATTTCCTCTTCATGTATAGCTATTTTGATATAAGAAATGGTTTGTCACCCATTTCAGATATCCCTTTTGCCTTCATGCTTCAGACCAGCTTTGGCAGAACTGGCAGCTTCTGATTTTCCACTTTGTCCTAATTTGTAGATTGATCTTCACATTCAAGACTCTGCATGATGACATGGAAACAAATTCCATAAATTATAAAACCTGTTCACAAAGAACAAGTTCTGTTCACAAAAAAACAAAACACTTATCTTTGGTCAAAATTGTTCAACAGATGTGAACAGCTTAGACAGTTTCTGTCAAACCTGTCCAACAGTTACGGACAACTTTGACAATCTGCCAAGTTACAACGAATGTAACAGTGTAAACAACTTTGGGCTTATTTTGCAAATCACTTAACAGGATTCAATAAGGCATTAAAAAGCCTTACATTTTCCATTAAAGTGTATCAAACAGGTTTGATTGAAAATCTCCCCCTATGATAAATAACAAGTTTGACTGAGGTCTTTTCGTGCCTAACATTCCCCCTCTATTTGCAATATCCAGCCTGAAGCTGATTTTATCTGTTTTATCACTATATACATTTATATAACACCTTGCTTTTTATTTTATGCATTTTTGGTCAAATTTGCGTTAAATGATGTAATTTTGAATTTTGGTATAAATAGGAGCTCAGAGTTCATTTTCTCATTTCTTGCAAAACCGATTCCCTATTTCAGAGTCTCTCTCTCTAAAACCCGACCTTCTCTCTAGGTTTTCTCCCAAACCGACCGGCCAAATCTCGAGTTCTATACGTCATCGGAAAGATCTCGAAGAATACTACACGAATCTGCTATTGCATGTAGGATTTGATTCGGATTTGAGGTAAGAATCATCGTTTTTCTCCTCTTTGCTTTCGGTTTTAAGAAAAGGTTCAAAATCCCCATATTTGATTCGTTTAAAAGTTATTTTGCTTGCGTTATAACTCGATTCTGTTAGAATAAGTGAAATAGAATCGAACCTAGACTTGTTCCTTATTAAATTTATGATTTTTGCCTGGAAATGTATAATTGAAAGCTGAAAAACACGAACAAGTTCGAGATGCCAAGAACAAATTCGAATCTGGCTTTGAAGCCTTATGTTCGAATTTGCTCTATGTTCGAAGCTTATATGGGTTCGAACTTCATTAAGTTCGAACCCCCCCCCCCCCCCCCTAAGTTCGAATTATTTGAGTAAAATTCGTGGGCAACGCATAAATTAACAAGATATTTAACTAGAAATTAAGGTTTGTAGATGTTGGAATTTTAAGCTAGCATTATTTATATAGCGTATATTCTGTAATGTTAAATTACAGATATTTCACAGCACCACCGATATTAAATTAAGCAGTTTAGCTCGGTTACGAGTCAAAGCCAGTGCCAGAATATATTAAAGCCTAGATAAGCAAGTGCAAGCGTTTCAGAGCAATATAAAGCATAGATAAGCCCAAGCAAGCATCTCAGAATATTACAAAGCATAAGACAGTATTGTGAGTAACAATTATTCTTGTTTACATGTATTTTATGTAATTGAGACATAATTTGCATCTATATGCCTTCTTTGGACTTCAATAGACTTTTGTGAGTCAAGGCGAACACTGTGGTACAGGTGGTGCCCAGCTTAGCCGGATCTTAAATCTGATATATTAATGTGCATAATTTATTGCTATCATAAGCATATTATACAACAAGCCTTGTTTGAGCGTTTAGTTGTGTATTTCATAAGCATTTTACTTTACAAGCAAGCAATTCTGATGCTCACCACTATCCCAAGCATTATGCGGGTAGCTTGCCCCGCATCACAGATTGATCATCTGTCAGCGGTAACCCCTAGTGGTGGCATCTCCTTTCAGCGTGAAATGTCTCAATTGTGCAAGCATTCATTCTGGTTATTAAGCAAGCAAGCAAGCAAGCATTACAGCCTTTATAGGCACATTCGCCACATATCTTACATGCATCATGAATATCTGTTAACTCACTAAGCAATTAGCTTATAGTTGCTACTCACAATTTTACAGGCAAAGGTAAAGAGCAAGCTGGACCATCTGCTTAGGTCTATTTTCTGATCAACCCAGAGGACTTTAGCTCACTATTGAGCTTGTGGTATAGTATTGAGCTGCTATGGGATCTGGGTAGCTGCTTTAATTTATATTGTGATGTTTTAGCAACTTAGTACTATAACCATTGTAGCACGTATAGTGTATGACTTATTGTAATATTTTATTTAGCTTTATGCAAGCATTATTTATTCATGGGATTAAGCAAGCGTGATTAAAGCAACAATGTGACAATTTACATAACTATTGCAAAGATGAAACTACAACATAGAAGCAAAATAAAAGATCAGTCTATATATACTGATACTGACTGAAACAACGAATGTTTACAAAAGTACAATTAATGTACAAAGAAAAATACAATTAATGTATAATGAAGGAGTACAACTTATGTACATAAAGACTTAATATTTTGGACTGTTGATTGTTGGGAGCAGATAATGGTAAGCCTGACCAACTAATGGACAACTTCCATTATTCATCTACACATTTCTTGTAGATGGGCATTGGTGTTCCTCAATTTTATTTTCTCTATCATCAGTAGCTTTGAGCAGCTTTTCCTTTTCCAGTCCAGCTATCAGTTCTTTTCTGGCTTCAACAGCTTCTACCTCACATCTGAGAAAGTTGAACACTTGACCAGCCAACTCTCCTCTGTTATACGAAGCTATTAACTGATTCCATATGGCCACTCTCCACTTGGCATGGTTGGCAAAAAGGTTCCGTGAACCTGAAGGCAATAACTTGTTTGACACAAGCTTTATGAAGGTCTGAGGCTCTCTGAAAACACATTTTATTAGTTAAAGGATCCACAAACAATACTCCTTCATCATGCTCTTCAATATATTTGTCATCTTGAGGTTCAACACCTTAGGGCAGACTGTGATCAATTCCTTTTATATGTGTAGCAAGGAAACCCTGCTCAATCAGCTGGACTATCTCCTCAAGCTCTGTGTCTTTCTTCTGTCTTCTGGGCTTGATCTTACGCTCTATCTGTGAAGTACCTTTGATCATTTCCTCTGAGATCAAGCCCAACCATTTTACCTTTTCCATCAGTTTCTTTACAAGTGCCCTGACTGTTTTAGTAGTTTCAGAATTTGAACTGCTCAAGGCAACTGCAAGCTCTACCCATCCCCTTTACCCCATTTTGGTAATATCAGCAGCTTCATATGCCTCCAAATCAGGACCCTCAGCACCACTTCTTGTAATTTGAAGCTTTCAGGGCTGAGTCTTTCTAGATATGGGAACAGCTTTGAAAATGGTCTCCTTGGCAATTTTTCTCTCAGCAACATCAAAGAACTTTTTCCTTGCCAGGTTGTCAAAGAGAAACTGGGTTCTTACTGTAATATCCGACACTAAATCAGGTTAGCAACTATGACCTAATCAATATTTACTAGCCATTTATAACCTAATCAGTGGTGATTAGCAATTAATCAAACTGATTAACAAAGTTCACAAGGAAATTCAATTCAATAAGAATCAACTTCATCGGTGCAATGAATCGGCAAATTAATTAATCCAATCGATTTGCGATATAATGGATTAATTCAACTATGTACATAATTAAATTATGATTAGTGACACTAATCATATACTAATACACTTACTTAACATTAATTATGCAAGACTAAAATAATTCATTAAACAAATGCATTCAAAAGTATTTATGAATTTACAAAAAAAGGGAAATACAAGAATACATTCTAAATACATTGATACAAAAAAAATTGAAAATACATTAAAATATCTTCTAAAAATCTGGCCATAGGGAGGTACAAGTAGGTTTTGACTTTATTTTTATGATACACTTCCATAACCCATGAAAATCAAATCATTTTCACCATCTTCTTTCATCTCATCCAACACTCCACTCAACCTCCACTTTGATAACCATTTTTCTCTATAAATAGAAAGATCATTTCTCATTCATCCTCACATATTTGCAAGAGCAAAACCTCTCATTTTACTCTCTCAACATCGTCCATAGCCACACACACACACAACCAAAGTTGTTTTTATCCTCTATTCTTCAAAGAATTCAAGCTTTTCAAGAGTTTCTTTGGTACAACTAGTTATTATTACTAAGTTATTATATCTTATGTTTATGTTGATAAAAGTCTTGCAAAATATATATAATCACCAACAACAACAAGTTTCATAAAAACTCAAGTTTATAAATCACTAGTTTTGTTTTGAGTTTGTTTTCTTCAAATGTGTTTATAAATATATAAACACATTATGTAAGTACAAAAATTACAAAAAACAAGTTATATAAATGTGTTTTATAACCTTTTATACAAGTGGGTTTTGAATAAACAACAAGAATCACAAGTTGTTTCAAGTTTATGAAATCCGGATTTTCGGCAGAAATATTACGTCGACTTTGAAAAATCATAACTAATTCATAACTTAACGAAATGAGTTGATTGTTGTCTCAAACGTTAGATCTATGTCTTAACTAAAAATCTGGAGGTTTTCATAATTTAATATGGAGTTTAGAACCCCCAAATATTATTTGGGAACCCGAAAGTTTGACAGCTCAAAAATGGCCAACATAGGGTTTTTAACGAGCTTTTTCCCCAACCTAAACACCTCGAAAAATAATCGTTCTTAACTTTAAAATTATTTGTATATAGTAGTTTTATGTCTATGTAAACCAAAGCTCAAATCATTTTGGAGCTTGGTCGAAAACAGCCTCAAAGTTAAAAAGCTGGAAAATTATATATATAAACTTGACGTTTTAAGTTGGTTTTATTTATAAACTTGTAATGTCGGGTGATTTAAGACATAAAAACCTTTATATATACATATTATCATATATGGGAGTTATTAAATCCCTTATATCATTTAGGACTCGGTTAAACGCGTCCGGTGTCATCACTCATCAACAACGAATGTTGTCGTTTTTACGCTCATTTTGCCATCAACATGCGGTGAGTCCTCATAGCCCTATTTTCACTATCTATTGGGGTGGAAATACATGCACGATTTTCATATGGACATCAAAACTGTATATTTTTTATATGTATTACATGTGTGGATCCATCAGCCCTCAAATCATGAACCGTTAATTACGTTTATTTGTAAGCGCGAATATATTGTGGATAGATCTATCGGGAGTCATGTCCCCCATTCGAGTTAGTCTTAATCGGCTAACGGCGGGATGCATATATATTCAACACACGGTATTACATATGGGAATACTGCACATGACAAACTCATTTAATTAAGCTTCGGTGCATGATGGTATATGTAATACATATACGGAATTTATGCTTTATAAATTCAACTCATCTGATAATGTCCATACAACTGGTTTTTTCGCGTAAACCCTATGAGCTCACCAACAATTTGTTGACGTATTTTAGCATGTATTTTCAGGTGATTAAGGCATGCGCATTTATCGAAAGCATTCCAAGGCTTCCGTTCATTTTGGAGTCGCATCATTTTCAAACTCGGAGATCTATTTGCATCTTTCTTGATAAACTAAATTGTTTATTTAAATCTTGGTATATTAAGAACTACTTACGCTGTATTTTGGTTATGTAAAACAATATGTATATTTGAAGTCAAATCAATGTATTTTTGAAAACGTCCATATAGTGGTCGTTCGTTATGATTATGGTTACGCTTCCGCGAGGTCACGCTTCGTTGCCAATCGGGGTAACGGGGTGTGACACTTACTGATGAATGGGCAGAAGGCATATATATTTCTTTAGTCACTGAGACCTTTGAGCTTTTCTATTTCACCCTTTCCATTCCACTTTCTGATCATTTCACTGCCTCCACCAACTGCCTTTGAACTACCAAGGATGGCATTTTTACTTTCTTTGCCTCCTTGGCAGCCAAAGCTTGAGCAGCTTTCACAAAGGCTGCTTCTCCTTTTTGTATCTTCAATATCTCAACCTGCTTTTGTTTCCACTCGTAGTATACATCAAGTGGAATTTTCATTTCTTTAGCTTAAGCCTTATCAAACTTGAGCTGGAGAAGTCTTTGAGCATCTGTGTCCACAGCAGCTTTGCCTTTTCCTTTTGCTGTTGTGGAACAGGTCATCTCAGTCTCTTCCTCTTCTTCTGATGTTTCTAGGACAAGTTTTTTTGTTTGCTGCGCCTGTCCTCAAGAACAGGTTCCTCTCCCTTAGATGATGCAGGGCTTGGAGACCTAGCCTGAGAAGGCTCAGCTGTCCCAGAAACATTTGATGTTCCTACAGTATCACTAGCTTCTAAATGGCCTACTGTATGACCAACTGAAGCTGATTTCTCCATAGAAAGGATATGAAGATTTCTCCCCTTTAGACTTTGTCTTTGAGGCATATTTCTTCTCCCCTTTGAAGGAGATGACACAGAGCCTTCAACACCAGTGCTGCCTAAAGGAACGGATCCAACAGGCTTGGAAACAACAGGTTTGGTAATAGGTCGAGAGCCAACCAGGCTATGCACTAAGAAAGCCAGATTGTCCTTGACCTCAGCTAATTTGGGAAAACATGTTTCAAGAGAGGAGGATTGAGATGTAGCAGTTGCTGAAAGAATGGAGATACCCGCCCCTGTCTGTGTCACTGAACATCAAACTTTTAAGTTGTGCAAGAGTTATATTGATTGACTCTTGCACATCCTCAAAGCCTGAGGCCACAGTATTTGACAGATATACCACCAAGGTAGTTAAATAGCCTAATGTAGAGGGCAGTGAGATAGAACATGTTCCAACAACACTTGACGGTTGTTGGGAAACAACTGCCAAGTTGGACACAGAGTCCTGTTGGTTGGAGATGAGAGATGAAAGGGAGGATGAGAGCTGTCGCAACTGTGCAGTGAGTGCAAGCAGCTAAGGAGAATAATCAGGTTGTGGAAAAAGCAAGTCTTGAATGAATCAAGAAATCCTGCAAGTTATGCAGACACAGAGTTTGCAATGGTAGAAGGATGGGTGGTCATAGATGGTGCACCTTCTCCTGAAATTGGAGAAGTAGATGCAACAGGGTTTGCATCTTTTTCAACTGACTCCTATTGAGAGGGGTCAGAGGAGATTTGATGAGTGGGAATGTTGGTGGTTTTATTTCTGGCTAAGGATTTTCTCCTTTGGTGGTCTCATGTGGCACAAAGCCACTAGCCACAAAGGCTTCTCGTTCAATAGATGAACCTGGGGGAATAGCCTTCTCCTCCTTAGTCACAGAGACTGAGGGAGCTGACTTGGTTGTTTTGGCCCTCTTGGAAACAGGCTCAGTGTAAAATCACGACCCCGAGTGGGTCGGCGATGTTATAACTAACTAACTAACCAAACAAAAGCGACTTATATTCATGATTAAACTGTCAAAGCTTAACATAAATTCCAAATGATCTCAACTAACAAATTAAAAGTAAAACCGAACTTAACTAACGTTCGCAAACTTTATTTACTAAATATAGGGGTGGCAAACTGAGCCCATTGAAGCGAATGGGTCAAACGGGTTGACGACCAAAAGTCATGAATTTTACATAATTTTGAAATTTTTTTCAAAGAACAATTTTTTTAATACATTGTTTTATAAATTTTCATTTTTAAAAAAAATTATGTTCTATATTAGTTTTCTACAATGGGTCCATTTAACTCTTTGGCCCGTTTGGCCCGTTGGGTCAAGATTGCCACCCCTAACTAAATATAAAAATAGCTAACATAAAACTAGGTTCTTAAATAGTGGTCAACTCTCTGCACACTGCCCATCATCAACCCTGAGTACTTGCTGGAAGAAAAACACAGCATGAGCCAAACGCCCAGTACGGAGATCGAATATAAGTGCGACGTATAGGAATTCAAAGACTTAGGAATGTTTTGAAAATAAGTTTCTTTAAAAGGAAAGTTTTGAAAATGGTTTATCTTTAAAATAAATATCAACATCCACACCAGATCAAACAAAGAATATAATGGCTGAAGCAACAAATGGTTGGGCTATGTTTACCGAGCGTCCTACCAAAAGTACAACAAACCATCTCATACAAAAGACTACACTGAGTGGCCAACTCAGTGTATCTGGCCGGAATGAGTGTATGTCATTACACTACAATTCTACAAAACACATCACAGCCTAGGATGCATCCATACGACCCCCTGAGATAATCAACAGCTCATTCCCCGAGCTAACATAATCTCGATCAATCATGAATCATAATGACAAACAAAAGGGAGACGCCGTAACCGATCACACTGTTACGGAAGTGTCATGCCATTGGTGCCGCAATGGCATGCCTGTGGTACCTCCACAGGTAGTTCAGTCGGTAATCCTAGCTCCTGTCAAATTTCTAGGGTTCAAGCATAACAACAAGGCCCGAATAACATTTCAAAATTTATAATCATTTCAATACAAAAGGGTCACATTTCACAAGGCAATATAAACATTCACAATAAGCCATGAAAGTAACTGTTCTTCAAAATATGTTTTTCACAATGGTTTTAAGAGCATTTAAAAACGATACATGCTTTCGATAAGTAAACGGACACGAGATACAAAAATTTGACTGTCAAGTATTAGCATGCAATTCACACGAACAACAACTCAAGAGTAACGCTGAAAGAAGTACGGAATTCGTACCTTAATAGCATCTTAGCAAAGTTACGATAACAAACTGGATCCTCTATGAAACAACCCGATCTATAAGAACGAACTTAAATTAGAAATTTGATAGAACTTAACTAGGTTAGTCTTCTAGATACCCAATCCTACTATTTCAATACATACTTTTGTACTTAATAAATTATTAAGTTTGGTTCGCAATTATTGTGGGTTCAACGTAAAATGTTTCATTAATCATTATTAATCAAATCGGTGTTTCAATTAATTAATTATGTAATTTCTCTATACTTTAGTCGGTATTCAACTACATATAATCTTAGTGTATCTATTTTAATCTCATTGAACGTTTAAATTAACTTATAAGTGAACCTCAATTAAATACTAAGTTGCTAAATATATTTATCCTATTTTGGGTTATGGTCAGAATTAATCTAATTAACTTTGAGTAACTAACAATAACCAATAACTGATATTAATCTTAAATATACATGTGAATAACTATATTAATTTGTTACCCATTAATAAATTTATTTAGAGTGAGTTACCAAATATATAATAGGTTTATAGATTTAAACCAATTATTAATTAATAGAAATAATGACTTTATAAGAATTATATATATTTAGTTAATTATTTAGGTTACGGGTCGGGACGGGTCATTTGACCCGGTTCCCTTTTATTTTCCTTCTCCCCCCTTTCTCGTACCCACACACACTGCACACACACGATGACACACATGTTCTGCCTTCTCTCTCTTCCCTCTGCTCTCCGTCTCCCCTCCGGCAGGCGACCGCTGCCGCTCACCGGCGCAGCAACAGCTACCATCTTCTCCTCCATCTCCTCTCGTCTACTCTGTCTCTCTCCCTCTCCCACTTTCGCTCTCGCAAACCATAACGTCACCAGCCTAAACCCTAGCGCCGATGTCGCCGCACAACACCACCATCGCCACCGCTCAGCCTCACTAGTAACACACTCTCACTTGATACTCACATCTCTCAGCTCACGACTCACCTCTCTCTCGGTGCTCACACACCGCGGCTGACCACGCCCATTGTCGTCGCCGCCACCGGTCACAGAACCACATCCCCACAACCATCACCGCCGTTCAAACCTAAATATTAGATTCTGTTTACTTATCTTGTGTTTTGTATTTAGTTTGTTTTCTGATTTCCCAAATAAAACCCTATAAAAATCAATACGTAATTTAAATTTTGAGTTTAGATTACCTTGCTTTGAAGAAACGAGAATTGTTGCTTGCTTCCCTACTGATTTCTTGAACGAAGCTTGAATGGAAAATTAAGGTTTCTGCATTTTTCTGAGTTTACAATTTGGTTAGGGTTTATGATTAGGTTAATAAAGGTTTAGCATCTGGGTTTGGGCTTGATTAAACAGATTTAGGTTATTAAATAGGTTAAGCCCATTTAGTTTAATTATATTAAGTAATATTGTATAAATGTTCATCTAGGTCCCTTTAGTTTATTTAATTAAACAACCTACTGTTTATTAATGTTAAATAAAAGTTATTAAGATATTATTATTATTATTATTGGTATTTTTATTTATTAAAATTGTTTTTTATGATTCAGGTTATTATACTTAGCTTCAACAGACTTCAAGGCACGTTATGCCTTTTTAGTCCTTGATTTGGATTTTCCTGTGGGAGCAGGAGTTGGATTCACCTCCTGGGTAGAAGGTCCTTCCACTAAACCAAGCATTCTCCTCATTGGAGTTTATGGAGGAGGGTCATCAGCAGAGACGTGCATCAAATACCTTGTTTTCAATCAATGGAAACACCATTGTCTTCAAGAATGTTTGGGAGTTGTAGAGGCTGTCATCACAAACATGTTTGAATCAGGCTTAGAAATCTAGGGTATCTTACAGCAGGGGGACGTTGTTCTTGTTCCACAAAGGCCCTGAGATTGGAAAATATCCATTTGCCCATATTCAATGTGGTCTCATCCACAAATTGCAATGCTATTTGTACTTCATCATGGCTAAGCTGATCAAACGAACCAACTTTGCAGCTTAGACTCATCACCACAGAGGCAAAGAGAAAGTTGTAAGTTAGTGCAAGCTCCTTCCTTAATAGAGTAGCACCCACCCTTGGTGTCGATACACCATAGCAGCATAGTAGATTTGCCATTTGTTGATCCTCGGGCTGTGGTTTATCACATTTTTCAGCTACAGGAAGATGAAGTACCTCCTCCTGAAGAAGAGCAGCAATTATCTCAACAACTTGAGTGTTGTTGAGAATGGTTCCCCTAATGGTTTTTGTAGCAGAGTCATAAGAGCTGGTGTACCAAAACTCGTAAATCATTTCTTGATACATGACACCAGGGTTGGCTGTCATAGCGTAGTTTAGAGGGTGAGTCTTCAAGAATTCAACTATCTATTCATAGCCTTACCCGACATAGTTTTAGGAATGGTTAGGTTAGCTACATAGTATGTGGGTTTGATGGTTAACATGGTGGTGACTGATGGGTGTTTTACAACATCATCAACAAGGAATGCAGGTACAAAGGGGGTGTTGGATGCCATTTTTTAAGTAGGGGAGAATGCACAATTTTTAGACACTAAGTCTTTTGAATGCATTTTGGGTTTTTCAAAAGGTATGGATTTATAGGGTTGCAATTGGGAAGAAGACGATGAAACAGTGAAGTGTGTATTTATAGGATTTGAATGTGCGATAGTGGGAGAGAGAAATGGGCGTTTGATTTGAAATATGATGACTAAGGGAAATGGAACGGTTACCACGTCAGCATGTTAGTCAGACCAACTTGACCATTTTCTCCACTTAAACAGATAACACACATTATCCGCAAGTAATTAAGGTAAATAAATACATACTATGTAACTTAAATGTGAAGTAATGTTAATTAAAAGTTGATGCTTAAAACTGTTGTTCAAACCTGTGATTAAAGTATGTCATCCAAAACTGATCATTCTGTTACCTGTGTATGAAACCTGTGCAGTTGTACCTGTTCAATAATCTGAACAGATTACAAGGCTTGCCTTGTGTGACAGAATGCAGAGTGAGCAGGTTTCAGGTTTAGATAACCAAACAGATTTGAGAGAAAAACTTGTTATTCTGTCAAACCTGTTATGTGTCAAACCTGTTCAAATCTTAACAAACTGCCTTAGTACAGAGCTGGGAAACCTGTTCTCTCGAAGTTGATTTGTAAGATTTTATCATATTTGATTAAGTAGTCTTAGAACATCAATGACACTTAGTCACTTTTATTTAATATTCCCAGCTTACTCACAAGGGTATTAAACCTATTTTCATCAAGAGGTTTTGTGAAAATATCTGCAAACTGTTCTTCTGTGGGAATAAAAGTTACCTCCATATTATCTTTTTGGATGCGATCTCTTATGAAGTGATGTCTGACTTCAATATGCTTTGTTCTAGAGTGGAAGACTAGATTGTTGGAGATGGCTATGGCACTTGTATTATCACATAGAATATGATTTACGTGTATACAAGACCATACTCTTCAAGTTGATGTTGCATCCATAAAATCTACCCATAATAGCTTCTAGTAAGAATATATTCAGCTTCATCAGTAGAAGTGGAAATAGAATTCTGCTTCTTACTGCACCAACTGAGCAACTTTCCACCAAGTAGTTGACATCCACTTGATTGTGCTTGTTCTATCTAGCCTGCAAACTGCAAAATAAAAATCTATATAGCCAATTAGATCAAGGCTGGAGTTTTTAGGATACCAAAGACCCAAACCTGGTGTACCCTTTACGTATCCGAATATTCTTTTCACAGCAGCTAGATGGAATTCCTTTGGATCAGCTTGGAACCTACCACATAGACAGGTAGCAAACATTATAATCTGGTCTACTAGCAGTTAGATACAACAAGCTCCCAATCATACCTCTATAAGGTGTTACAGAAACAGCTTTGCCACAAGTATCAGCATCCAATTTAACATTGGTTGCCATTGGAATTTTGATGGGAGAACATTGATCAAAGTTAAACTTTTTCAAGAGATCTAATGTACACTTTCTTTGATTTAAGAAAATTCCATTTAAAGTTTGTTTAACCTGTAATCCTAGAAAGAAAGTTAGTTTACCCATCATGCTCATTTCATACATAGATATCATGAGCAGTGAAAAATTCTTGCATAACTGTTCATTAGTAGAACCATGTATAATGTCATCCACACAAATTTGAACAAGCATAATTTCAGTTTTGACTTTCTTTATAAACAATGTAGTATCCAGTTTACCTCTCAGCCATTGCTCATAAAGAAATCAGTAAGAGTATCATACCAGGCTCTTGGGGCTTGTTTCAGACCATAAAGTGCTTTGTCCAACTCATAGACAAAGCCTGAATGATTTTCATTTTCAAAACCTGGTGGCTGCTTAACATATACCTCTTCTTGCAGCTTACCATTCAAAAATGCACTTTTTACATCAATTTAAAATACCTTCATGCTTTTGTGTGCATCATAAGCTAGAAACAAACGAATTGTTTCTAGCTTGGCCCCTGGAGCAATTGTTTCATCATTGTCAATACCTTCTTCTTTTCTATACCCTTGAGCAACTAGTCTTGCCTTATTTCTGATAACATGACCTTGCTCATCTATCTTGTTTCTGAAAACCCATTTATTACCAACTATTGTTTTACCTTTAGGCACAGGATCAACTTCCATACTTTGTTTCTCTCAAACTGATTGAGTTCCTCCTGCATGGTAGTGATCCAATTGGCATCTTTCAGTGCATCATCAAATTTCTTTGGCTCCATTAGGGACACAAAACTTGAAAACATACAAAAGTTTCCAAGACTGTCACATCTTGTCTGCACACCTTTATTGATGTCACCATTTATTTGATCATCTGGGTGACATCTGATCCACTTAGGATCATGTTTCAATGAAGATTCCTTTATATCAGTTTCATTCTCATCAGGTCTTGTAGAACAGCTATTAAGATTTTCAGATATACAGACATCTTGAGCCTGTTCATTTGTTGTGGATGAACTGTTGTTGTTGAACACATCATCAGAGTATTCAGGGAAATCAGTATTGATTGGTTCTGGACATGGTACATTAATTATATTAGTGCACTTATTCACACAGGGTGAACCAATATAGTCATCATCATGTCCATTGTGGTTAACAGGTTCCACTCTGGGTGAGGTGGAAGATTTTGAGTCCTTTTCTTCAGCATTGGAATGCATGAGATCATCAAAACTGATGTCTCCTGAAACTGATTTAGGAACAACTTTGGTTGAGGGATTTACAGACTCTTCAAAGGTGACATTGATAGATTCATCTATCACCTTTCTCCTAGGTTGTATACTTTGTAGGGTTCAAATTTGGCCAGCTGATCCCTTTGGTTCAGAATGAAACAAGGGCATCTAAACACACTGAAATAACTTATATTTGGCTTTCTCCCTTTGAGTAACTCATAAGGAATTTTATTGAACCTTTTCACCACTAAGGATCTATTTTGAGTGAAGCAAGTAGTGTTGATAGCTTCAGCGCAAAATGATGAAGGGAGATCTGATCCACACATCATTATTCTAGCAGCTTCTATAAGAGTTCTAATTCTCCTTTCAGCAATTCCATTTTGTTGTGGAGTTCTTACAGCTGCAAAGTTTTGAGAAATTCCTTTTTCTTCATAGAAGTCCTCAAGTGTACTGTTTTTGAATGCAGTGCCATGATCACTTCTAAGCTACTTGACTTGGGCAGAGTTTAGAACTTCCATCTTTTTGATAAATCCAATAATTTCTCTGGCAGACTCTTCTTTTGTCTTTAGGAAGAACACCTATGTATACCTGGAATACTCATCAACCAGTACTAAGGTGTATCTTCTACCTCGTAGACTTGAGACATTAACAGGTCCAAACAAGTCCATGTGGATTAAGAAGAGAGGTGTCTCAATAGAGAAATTATGCTTAGACTTAAAAGATGTTTTTCTTTGCTTACCCTTCTCACAAGCTTTGCAGAGTTTATCCTGAACAAAAATTATAGAAAGCAAACCTGTTACCAACCCTTTCTTACAGAGTTAGTTGATATTCTTGATGTTCAAGTGTGATAGCCTTTTGTGCAATAACTAGTTGAGGTCAGCATTGCTCCTTGAGATGAAACAGGTCTTAGTTGTTTGATCAACAGATTTCATATCTACAATATATACCTGGGAATCCAGTATATACCCAAGGTGCTCATCAAAATTTACCTTGTAGCCAGCGTCATACAGTTGACTAATGCTTACAAGATTATGTTTTAGCCCAGACACACATGCTACTCTATTGAAGATTGCAGCACCTATATGAAGGGTTCCCTATCCTTTAGTGGATCACTGGACATTGTCACCAAAGGTGACTTTTGGGTTATTTTCTGGCTTAAGGTCACTCAGCAAATGCTTGCAACCTGTCATGTGACAAGAGCAGCCACTGTCCAGATACCAAACTTAGCTTGGTTGTTTAACCTGTAGAGTGACATGAGAAAAAAATAGTTATTAGGGGAACTCATCATAAGGATGAGTCTCCTTCTTCATCAACATTTGTTGATGGACCACTTAGATCAACACTAATATTTCCAATTTGGATTGTGTCAGCTGAGATACTCTCTTCAATGACAAGGTTGCTTCCAACACTACTTGATTTTGCAATGTTGGAGCTAACAATGTCAACAGACCGTATGTCCTCAGTTTCAGACAGTCTTTGGCCATATGAGTTTTCTTTCCACATTTATAACATTTTCTCTTTTTAGATTTCTTGAAAGAGAACTCTCAGAAACACAATCTGATTTATCCCTGTTGGACTTAATAACAGGTTTTATGGAAGGTTCAACAGCTTGTCCTGTATCCTCTTTGCTCTTTTTGGGAGGACAGAGATCAAATACAGGCAATTTGACTATTTTTTGGCCTTCCTCAGGTTAGAAAAACTTTTTCGAGCCTTCATAGGTTGAGGAATGACTTTGGCTTTGTCTTTGCCTTTACTGAGTTGTAATAACTTTTGCCTACTTCTGGTAGTGTTGACTTTATGCTTGGTTTTAAGAAAAGGTTCTCTTTCATATATAACCAATTTTCCACTATGATTTGAAAACTTATTTGAAATCATAGCAGATTTACTTCCAACATGAGACTTAACCCTGTTGGTTGCAAGCTGCTTTGCTTTTGAAAATTTCTTTTCAAAAAATTCAGCATTGAATGGAGGTACATGTATCATACCTTTAGACTTGATTTCGAAACATGTCTTATTGACAGGTTTAGATTTCAGGACTGCAGATTTAACACCTTTTCCATTCAATTGTTTATATGAAATTGTTGTGCACTTAGCAGGGTGGTTTGACGGAGAACATATTCCATCACCAGATTTTCAACCTTTTCACATAAACTGTCAGTGTTTTGAGGCTTGACAAAACCTGTTTATTGAAATCAGCTTTCCATTTACATTTTGGATTAATGTATTTGGAAGCTCTCCAAGAGAGGATAAATATGTTTCCAGATACTTAATTTCAACAATTGAAGCTGCTGTATCAAGATCTCCTCTATGATAGGCTTGAATTTGTGCGGGAATTTGCTCATTGATACATTGATTGACTCTTTTAGCTGAATGGCACCAAGAGTCAACAATCTTTTGAAGCTTTGAATGTTTTAAATATGTTTGTCTCTTTTCATCTAACAAAATTGTATTGATGTGTATTACTTCATCAAGTTCAGTTTTCAACTTATGAAAACTGTCAAGTTCATTAAATTTTAGTTCAAGATCAGTTTTTATCTCAATAGCAGCTTTCAAATCCACAAGCAAATAATCAAACATTTTATCTTTTTCTTCAGAACTTTAATCTTTAAAATTTTGTACCATGTACATCATTGTGAGATTCTAGTTATCCATAGAACTAAGAGCTTCAGCTAGATCTTGTTTGAACTTACTTGTTGAAGGAACATCAGTGTTCTCTACCAGACAATTGTTGTCCTCCTCATCAGATGATGAGTCAGAGTCTTCCCAATCACAGGTTTTAGCCATTAGTCCCTTCTGTTTGTTAAAAGCCACAGAGTCTTCTAACCTTTTTCAACTTAGCCATGGGCATAAGGTACTTAACCCTGTAGCCATCATCCTCGTTCGTCTTATAAGGTTTGGAAGATGAGCCAACAGCTTTAGACACACAGTCAGCAGCAATATGGTCAGTCTTGCCACATTTAAAGCACTCAGCCTTGGATTTATCAAACGTTTTTTTATAGCACCTGATTTTCTCTGTGACAACTTGTTTCCAAATCTTTTCTTGTTGAATTTTCTGACAAGCATTGCAATCATTTTCATCATCAAGTTCTGCAAGATCTTTACAATCATCTTCTTCTTCTGAGATCACTACCAAGTTATCATCAACCTTTTGATCAGCTTGTGTGAACACATCACACACCTGATTAACAGGTTGCCTTACAATAGCCATTAAGGTTGCAACTCTCTTGGACATGTCCAAGACATTTCTCTTTTGTTGCCTTGATTGTTCATCATTTAGCAAGGATCCATAGAGATTACTAGATCCATGCCTCTGATAGTACCTGAGTTTCTGAGAATGGTTGAAAAATAGTTTCATTCCTCAGGTATGATGTCCAAGAACTTGTTTACCAGAGTTAAATTGTCCTTAGTGATCCCAACAACTTTGAGATTATTTATTAGAGCAGTAAACCTGGTGTAGGTTTCAGTAAGTCTCTCCTTGGGCTTTGCAAAGAAAAGTTCATATTGTCTAACAAGATTATTAATCATGCTATCCAATGTGATAGTAGTGCCTTCATAGACTATACACAAAGTATCCCACATTTCTTTAGCAGTTTTAATCTTCTCTCTACTTGTTTGAAGACATCATCAGGTAAGGAGATAACAAGGTAGTTCCTGGCTTTTGCATCAAGGGACACCAGTCGTTTATCTTCATCAGACCATTGAGATTTTGCATTCTCAATGGTCCTGACCTCAGGAACAGCTCCTTCAGTAGTAGGAGTAATAGTAGGGATAGATGTTGGCACATATGGACCTTCCATCACTATCTCTGGAAGTTGCACATCCAGATTCTCTAAATAGAGCATCATTCTGCACTTCCATCCAGAGAAGTTCTGATGATTTGACATGGTGGGAAATGGGAAGTTATGAAAGATCTAGAGTTAACACACACTCTAAACCGCTCTGATACCAGTTGTAGGTCCCAACAGGATTTCCAAGTATGTTACTGGAAGTTGTAGAAGGCGGGTGTGAATGCAGCTAATTAAAATTATACACACTTTTCTCAATTTGTATGTACATATTAACAAGTGTTAATTACAAACAGGTTTGGATTGCGGAATGATCCCGAGATGACAGAAACAACAAACTATCAACTAATCTAAGACTCACTCAGACTAGTTACAATGAACTCAGTCACTAAGGTGCACTCACTATTCTACAAGACACAGACAGACAGCTTTGAAGTGGTTCAGCTTAGACACACTTGGCTATTCTATTCTAAGTTGAAAGCAGAACTTTCATGCATGAAAAACACAATTCCATTGCACGTTCAGAATTTGTGGATGTCTCTATTAATTTCTCTAATTCCTTGGAAGCTTCTTTTTATACTCACTCAGTGAAGCTTATTCTTTGGTTGTAGAGATAGTGGAATGTGTTTGCAAAAAGACAAGGATGCTTTTCTGCACTTCTGACAAATCAGGCTTTGTCCACTTGTGACAGAATCTATGTCTATTTTTGTCTCTGTTGTCCACAACTTTACCTTAAAATGGAATGTCAACTTTAATCCTTTCTTCTTCATGTATAGCTATTTTGATATAAGAAATGATCTGTCACCCATTTCAGATATCCCTTTTGTCTTCATGCTTCAGAGCAGCTTTGGCAAAACTGGCAACTTCTGATTTTCCACTTTGTCTTGATTTGTAGACCGATCTTCACATTCAAGACTTTGCATGATGACATGGAAACAAATTCAATAAAGTATGAAACCTGTTCACAAAGAACAGAACACTTATCTTGGGTCAAAACTGTTCAACAGATATGAACAGCTTTGGCAGTTTCTGTCAAAACTGTCCAACAATTATGGATAGCTTTGACAATCTGCCAAGTTACAACGAATGTAACAGTGTAAACAGCTTTGGGCTTATTTTGCAAATCACTTAAAAGGAGTCAATAAGGCATTAAAAAGCCTTACATTTTCCATTAAAGTGTATCAAACAGGTTTGATTGAAAATCTCCCCCTATGAGAAATAACAAGTTTGACTAAGGCCTTTTTGTGCCTAACACCTGTACAAAAGAAATGGACAGTTTTGGCAAAATGCCATGTTACAACTAATGTAATAGTGTAAAGCAGACTTAGGCTGATTTTGCAAATCACTTATCAGGTTTGATTAAGGCATTTAAAAGCCTTAAAATCTCCCCCTAAGTGTATCAATCAGGTTTGATTAGAAATCTCCCCATATGACATAGGACAGGTTTGATTGTGGCAATTTTGTGCCTAACAAAGTCACTCCTGAATCAGTTTCTAGAGATTTTAGCTTTCATGACCTTCTACACTCCAAGGCTACTTCCACTACATCAGGAGTGGAACCTGCTTCCAAAGATGGACATGATGATGATTGTATACGCCATCCCTATGTGAATTAATGTGCTGAGTTAAAAACTATTCCATGCCCATCACCAATCAACGTTGATTATCTTGCATCTTAAAATGACATTTTCAACACTAGTAATACTCCATCAACAAATGAACATGCTCAAGGTGCCAATCTGTCTTATCATCGAGCAGAATGTTCTACAAGACCTGTTGATGATAGTATTGGTGATCAAGATCAAGGAGAATGTTCTACAAGACCACCTATAGGTAACAGCTTTAGCACAGAACAGGTTACACAGGAGAATGTTCTACAAGACCACCTATTGTAATAATATTTAAAACTTAGTGTTTTTTTTTGTCAAACCTGTCATGATGTTTTAATGATAAACAACTCCATCTAAAATTTGTCTTATATCATTACAAGTGTTGTAACCTGTTCCTATCATGAATAGGTTTCCAAGTGAAAACTCTTAAGTATAACTCAACAGGTTTCATCAACAAGTTACAAATTGAACAGTTTTAACTCTAACACATCATAACAGCTTTGACAACAACTTTGAAAAACAACTTTTCATTAACATTTCTTTACACTTAAGTTATCTAAATTATGTTTTTATTTAACTTAATTACCTTTGGATGGTGTTTTTGATACGTGTATACGACATAAGCAAACGAGGCTAATGGGTCTGACAAACGTGCTAATGTGGTCATAGTTACATTCTGTTAGTCATCACCTTTCAACTCAACCACCCATTTCTCTCTCCAAAACCTTTCAAATTCAAATCCTATAAATACCTATCGTTACTATTTCATCATCCTCTTTACTATTATGAACCCTGACTCCCATACTTCCTAAACATACTTTACAACCATAACAATACTTTGTGTGTTCAATGTTTAACTTCATCATAACTCTCTCAAATGGCTTCCTTACCTAATGAAATCACTCATCCCCTTATCCCAGTCTCTCTGGGATCTGATGTAGTGAAACACCCATATGTCAAAACCAAACTGGTTGTTAGTACATCTCGTGTGACGATAGCAGTCTAAGTTTTGATAGCATTTTGTGTAAGTTAAGTAACATGATATTGAATATCGAATAGTGTTTGATATATATGTTTATATGTGTTTGATAATTGGTTGATTGTATGTTTGAACTTGGTGTAATGTATTACAAGAAGTTCAAACATAAAGTTCAAAGATAAATTCAAACATAAGTTAAAACATAAATTCAATTACAAGTTTAAGATGTGAAGTTCGAATTTATAGGTGAATTCGAATTTGTCATGAGGACAAATTCGAATAGGCTTTGGGCCTGATTCGAATTTGTCCTAAGACAAACTCGAATCTGTCAGTATAATTAAGGGTTAATTCGATTAATTATTAGACTTTTGCAGATTTCGTGTGAGTGATTAGCAAAAGGCGATCTCGAGTTTATCAGCTTTGTGAGTGTTCTTTCGGAGAGAATCTTCTAGTAGGTGCGTTCGTGGTCGTCCGTACAGCTTGTTGATAGTCTCCGTGTTTCGTGTGAGGGTTGTTTCCGTCAAGCCGTTAACGAGGATTCCGAACTCGTTGACGGTGTCGCGTCTAGATAAATCCCTAGTGTGTAGACCCTACAAGTGGTATCAGAGCCTACGGGGTGTTCTTAGTGTTCTTCGTGTTCATATAGATACATCCTAGGTTTCTTGACGTTTTTGGACGGTTATTCTCTCAAGTTTTTGTGTTTTTCGAGCTTATCAAATTGGGATCCGGGAAATACTTCGTGTTTTTCACGTTTTTGATCGAAATCAATATTTTTCGTTGTAAAAATATTGATTTAATCTGCAAAACGTTAAAAAATCGAGGTATTAGCCGTTTTTTGAGTTTGCGGCGCTCGAATCTGTTAGGAGTAATTAGGGTTTTGCTTAGTTTCGAGTCTAACCAAATATCCGCTCCTTTCGAGTTTGCTTTCGAGTGTTTTGAGTTTAGAGTGTTCGGGTTTGATTCGAGTTTGGACTAGAGTCGAATAGGAGCTTCGAGTTTGCTGGGGTTCGACTTTAACTATTTTCAGTTTGCTTGGACCTTCGAATTTGAGACCTTCGACTTTGTCACCCATTTCGACTTTAATTGAATTTCAGAACTTAATCAAATTTAATCCCAAATAGGTTTAAACTTAATTATATTCGAATTTACCTAAATTCGAAAGAATTAACTTAAATTAATTTCGAATTAAATTTATTAAGTTACAATTCAATTACTTTTGGAACAATGACAAATCTTCAACGGTTTCTTGAAATGGATCATGAGGTCGGGAAAGCTAATACTCCGCCTAAGCTGATGAAACTTGAAGACTATTATTGGTGGAAAGATCGGTTTGCCGATTTTGTGCGTTTCAACGACATGCGCATGTGGATATGTATCAACGAGGGATACATTCCACCAACTGCTGAAATTGAGGGAAGACAGAAGGTTGTCACGTATTCGAAGATGAAGGATGATGACAAAAAGCTGTTTGAAGCTGAGAACTGCGCATTCGCTATAATACGAATGGCGTTACCTCAGGACATACTACACACATCCCGCAATCAAAAGACATCTAAGGAGCTTTGGGAGACGCTGGAAAAGAGGTGTGAGGGTAATCTGAGGGTTCGGAAGAAGCGTATGGAGTTGTTGAAACAGCAATTTGTGATTTTCAAGGCTTTGAAGGATGAAAAGCTGGACGACACCATCACCCGCTTTTATCATCTGCTGACAGAGCTTGAGAGTCATTGCATTGAGTATAGCGATACAGAAAAGAACAATAAGCTTCTTGAAGCCTTACCAGCCAAATGGGCGATGTACGTGGCTATGATTAAGCTTGATGAGGATAAGTATTATACTCAATCGTTGGAGGATGTAGTGGGAACGCCGAGGGCTTATCATTTCGAGCTACTAAAGGCCGAAACAGATTATGAACAAGTCCAAAATCCAGCCATGTATTTTGGAAAATCAAAACCTTCGGTTGCAGCTGATATGAAGACTGCTACAGCCTTCTTCACCGGAGAAACGTCGTCACAAGCAGAGCCTGACGACGCACAGAATAGAGCGTTCTTAGGGTTTGGGAGACCGGAAGAACAGCAACCTCAGGCAACACCTGCATCAACATCTCAGGGCTACTCTAAGATGCCCATGAGCACTAAATCGGCCGAAGATCATTTGAATCTATTGGCGTAATTTGTGGCCGCATATGGGAATTGCGTTCATGGGAAAATAAACGATCCTACACTCTAGGATGAAGATTATGATCAGGTAGACCCTGACGACCTTGAGGAGATGGATCTCAAATGGCAACTGGCCATGGTAACCCAACGGGTTAAGCGATTCATCAAACGGACTGGGAGGAATCTAAATATGAATAATAAGGGGATTGGCTTTGATAAGTCAAAGGTCAAATGCTATAACTGTCAAGGCTTAGGACACTTTGCAAGAGAGTGTCAGAGACCGAAGGTAGATAATTACCAAGGGCAGAATCAGAATCAAGGACAGTATCAGATCCAATCTCAACAGAGATATCTTCCGAGTTCATCATCCAGTCAAGCCAACATAGCTGGTCTGTTATCAAACGTCACATCAGACAGACAGCTGGATGGTACCTACGACTGGAGCTCACATCTGGAATCTAACGCTAGAGCCTTTATGGCTGAAGTCACTGAGAGTGGATGTGAAGGGGAAGAGCAGAACACAATGGACAGCAGTCAACACGAAAGCAGTCCGTTGTGGGTCGAGAAGTCGAATGATCAGACGCTTCTGGAGTTTGCCGCTCAAATGGCCAACGTCAAATCAGATCACACAAAGGTAAGTCTGAATTACTCTCTTTTCCATGAATTATATTTTATGTGTTACTTCTAACGACAGGTTGAATCTGGTATTAGAGTCACATAAAAATATATCTGCTCAAAATGAGTCATTAAAGTCAGATAAGGCTAGCCTGATTGATATTAAGCAAGATCTTAGGGACAAGCTTAAGGCTGATGCACAAGATATCATAGTTCTAAAAGACAAGTTGAGTGAGCAGTGTGTTAGATTAGAACTGATGTATGAGCATGTAGAGGCCTTGACCAAAGATCTTAAGATCAAAGAAGTGGAGCTAGCTGAAACTAAGGTGAAGGTAGCAGAGGCTAATAGTAAGCTAGAAAAGTTTAGGAACTCAAGTCTGAACCTAGGGAAAGTTTTAGATGGTCAACGCCAATCTAAAAAGCCTGTAGGTCTAGGATTTCATGAGATTCCTCCACCATTTAATGCAAACTATGTGCCTCAACCTCAGGAGGAAACTGAGAAATCAGTAGACTTAGAGGACATACCTGCACCTGTGTCTGAGCCTGTAAAGGAAAATACACATAAGGTGACTGATACAAACGTCGAGGTTAAGAAAGTCAAATTTGTGTCTTCCTCCAGTGAAACACCTGCAGGAAAACATAAAATTGATTTTAATGATCAGGATGATGAACCAGTCACAATAGATGCTTAAAAAGACCAAGACACTAGTGAGACACCTAAGACTAAGTGCACACACAAGAAGTCCAATGACAAGATGTCCTGCTTTAGATGTCATGAAAAGGGGCATGTTGCTTCTAACTGTCCGCTTAGGAAAATTGACGTTACACCTAAGACAGGGAAGCCAACACAAATAAAGCCTTTAACAAGTGTGGCGAGCACTAGTAGTTCTCAGAGTACCGAGAAAACTGTGCAGGCTAGACAAAAACAAGTTGTGAAACAAATACCAGTAAAAGATGGACCAAAAGAAGTGGTTAGGACTAATTCACCGAATCGAGTCGTTAATCAATCTAGGTCTGGACCTCAACAACAATATAGGAGCACAACACCTAGCAGAGCATACACTTCGGTTAGGTCACACACTCCTGTAAGACATCAAACACCAGGTAGAGCTCAGGGATATCAGTCGGAAATGCATTATAATCAAAATTTTTTAAGAGCTCCACAGCAAATGCCTACTCAAAGGCCGAGAGTGAACTTAAATCACTCTGCACCACAACAGACTCCAATTCAAAAACCCAAGTCACCTAAAAGGAGAGATGGGTATTTGAAAGAGTTCAAGTATGTGGACGAGAATGGTATTACCAAGTCAGTTATGGCTTGGGTTCCCCGTGATAGCTAACCTATTTTCTTTCATGTGCAGGAGATAACTACAGGTCCAAACAACAAATGGTTCGTCGACAGTGGTTGCTCCAGGCACATGACAGGGGAAAGAAGTCTCCTTGCAGACTTCAAGGGAGGGAATCGAGGATTTGTATCATTCGCTGGCAATAAAGGAGGGAATATCACCGGTACTGGGGTGGTCACTAATGGGACTATCAAATTGGATCAAGTTTATCACGTTGATAGACTGGTTCACTATCTCATTAGTGTATCTCAAATCTATGATAAGAAGAACTCAGTTTTTTTCACTGACACTGAGGCGTTAGTACTGAAACCGGGGTTCAAAGTACCTGTACAGTGGATACTGATGAGGGCTCCAAGGAAGAATGACCTGTACATGCTCAACATGAACAAGCTGGAATCTTTGATGGGACCAATTTGTCTACTATCTAAAGCTTCAGAGACTGAGTCGGTTTTATGACACAGACGCATGGCACACGTGCACCTAAGAAAAATGAACTACATCACGAAAAATGGATTGGTGCAAGGTGTTCCCATGAAGAGTTTTCAGTTCGAGGATAAGTGTCTACCGTGCAAGAAAGGAAAACAACACAAGAAGGCACACAAGTCCAAGACTCAGAACTCAATAGCTGCCACATTCGATTTGTTGCATATGGACCTCTTCGGACCAATCAACAAAAGGAGTATAGGTGGTAGTTGGTATTGTTTGGTTATTAATGACGATTACTCATGTTTTTCTTGGGTTTTCTTTTTAGGTACAAAGGACGAGACGACTGCCAAGCTCATCGAGTTCTTAGACCAAGTTGAAAATTCTTACGGAACGAGGGTTTAGCGAATCAGAAGTGATAACGGAACAGAATCTAAAAACACAGTTATTGGTGTGTATTGCCTATCAAAGGGCATAATGCATCAATTTAGTGCACCTTATGAGCCACAACAAAATGGGGTGGCCGAACGGAAAAACAGGACTTTGATTGAGGCAGCAAGGACCATGCTTTCGGATTCAAAGCTTCCTACCATGTTTTGTGGGGAGGCAGTGAATACCGCATGCCCTGTTTTAAACCAGGTCCGTATTGTCAAATCATTGAACAAAACATGTTATGAAGTTTTGAATAAAAGTCCACCAAATTTAACTGGCTTCGAACCGTTTGGGGTACCATGTACTTTAATGAAAACAAAACATCAACCAAAATTTGGAGAAAAAGGCTGACGAAGGTTATTTCCTAGGTTATGTGCCTAATTCACCAAATAAAAGGGTTTTTAATAAATCAAACGGTACAGTAGAGACTGTGTATAACATTGAAGTCACAAGTTATACACATGAACCCCAAACTGGTCCGGAATGGATATTTGATTATGACAAATTGTTTGAGTCATTTAACATTCCTTTGGATGGAAATGCAGGTACAATCGAACAGGACTTGTCGTCATTAAACTTGAATGACGAGGGTCAAAGTTTTCCGAGGACCACTTTCCATCAACATCCGAGCCTACATCACCTGAAGATAGATCTCCAGAGGAAAATGATTCTGAAGTGCCTGCAGACGAAAATCAGACAACAAATTCTAACTCTGAAGACAGTGTCCATGAGGAAGAAAATGTGGAGTCTAAAGTCGCTCCCCCATTAGGAGAGATAGGATCAAATCTGGGAGATAATCTTAGGGTTGACGAGATAGAAACATCTAGGATCAACGAGAATCATCCTATTCAGAGTATCATAGGAAATCCTAATGCTGGTGTGAGGACTAGGAGTAGTTTGAATAACAACACAGTGTTGTTGTCAATGATCAATGACTCCGAGGCCTTTCATACTTGCCTCTATTCATGTTTCATCTCGCAAGTAGAGCCGAAAAATGTGCAAATGGCACTAAAAGACAACTCTTGGGTTGAAGCGATGCAGGAAGAACTGTCACAGTTTAGGAAACTAGATGTGTGGGAGTTAGTTCCGTTACCTCGAGGAGAAGTTGCAATAGGAACCAAATGGGTTTTTAAGTGCAAGAGAGATGATCGGGGTATAGTCACTCGCAACAAAGCAAGACTTGTGGTAAAGGGTTTCAACCAAGAGGAAAGAATCGATTACAATGAAGTGTTCGCGCCAGTGGCAAGGTTGGAAGCAATTCGTTTGTTTCTGGCTTTTGCTTCCTTCAAAGGTTTTAAAGTTTATCAGCTAGATGTTAAGAGTGCTTTCCTTTATGGGAAAGTGAAGGAACTGGTATATGTGGAACAGCCGTCTGGGTTTACAGATCCGAAATATCCAGATAGAGTGTATTGATTAGATAAGGCTTTGTATGGATTGCATCAAGCACCAAGGGCGTGGTACGAGACTCTATCCAACCATCTTTTAGACAACGGGTTTGAAAGTGGGAGAATAGATAGTACGCTATTCGTGAAGCGAAAAGGTGAACATTTCATCTTGGTACAAGTGTACGTCGATGATATCATTTTTGGATCATCATACGAGCAGATGTGCACAGATTTTGAAAAGGTGATGAAATCAAAGTTTGAGATGAGTGCGATGGGTGAGTTAAACTTCTTTCTGGGTTTGCAAGTCGAACAGAGGAAGGAGGGCATGTTTATTCATCAGACGAAGTATGTCTACAACATCTTAGAGCGCTTCGGGATGGAAGGAACCAAGCTGGCAGCTCACTTCAGCACGCCGATTCAAGTGCATCATAATCTCGGACCGGGTACAGAAAGTGATAACGATGTGGATCCGACGTGATATCGGGCCATGATTGGGTCACTTATGTATTTAACTGCTTCTAGACCTGATATAATGTTTGTTGTACGTATTTGTGCTAGGTTTCAAGCTAATCCAAAAGAGATTCACATGAAAGCTGTGAAGCGGATTCTACGATACCTCAAGTCGAAACCAAAGTTGGGACTTTGGTATCACACGGAGGGCGATCTGGAATTGGAGGCGTTCACGGATTCAGACTATGGAGGATGTAGCTTGACTCGCAAGTCAACAACTGGAGGTTGTCAGTTCCTAGGAGGGAGACTCATTTCCAGGAAATGCAAGAAACAGACTTCGGTAGCCGAGTCAACGTGCGAGGCCGAATATGTTGCTGCTGGTAGTTGCTGTTCACAGGTTCTGTGGATACAACAACAATTGCAGGATTACGGTTTGACTTATACTCATACTCCTATTAGGATAGATAACCAGTCAACAATTTCAATAACCAATAATCCTGTTAAACACAATAAAACCAAGCACATAGACATAAGACACCACTTTATACGTGATTGTGCTGAAAAGAATTTAATTAAGCTGGTAAAAGTTGCAACGGATGATAATAATGCGGATTTATTTACCAAAGCTTTTGATAAGTCACGTTTTGAGTATCTAGTTCAACTAAACGGAATGCAAAATCCAGAGTAAATTGACCTTAGTAGAGTTTATTTCCTTTTATAGCATTAGAGTTTCTTTCTTTTTATAGTAAGTGTTAGGCACAAAAAGGCCTCAGTCAAACCTGCTCTGCATCTAAGGGGGAGATTATTAATCAATCCTATTCATGCCTTTGAAGGTTGAATTTAAGGCCTGTTATATACCTTATTGAAACCTGAAAATGATTTGCAATATCAGCCTAAGGCTGTTCTATGTGTTGCATGGGTTGCAATAAAGGCAGTTTTGCTCAAGCTGTTCAGTCTGCTGAACAGGCTGGACATAAACTGTCTACGCTGCTCTACATTGATGAGCAGCTTGGGCAGTTTACAAGTGTTCTGTTCTTTGTGAACAGAACCTGTTATTTGTGAACAGGCTAAACACTTTATGGAATGTGTTTCCAAGTCCTCATGTATTGTATTTGACTACAAGATCAGTTTACAAAGTCGAAGACAAAGTGGAAATCGGAACTGCTCAGCCTGCCCAAGCTGTTCTATTACATGAAGACAAAAGGTTATTTGAAAAAGGGTGACAGACCTTTTTCTTATATCAAAATAGGCCTTTACAAGGAAGAAAAACATAAAGTTGACATTCCTTATTTAGTTAAAGGCAATGCAACAGTACACAAAGTGAAAAGACAAAAGTTCTGCACATGTGAAGACAAGTGTGCTTTTCTGAAAGGTGCAGAAAAGTTATGTTGTCTTTTCAAACAAGACTTCTCCTTTTTCATCTCGTCCAATGAAGAAGCTTCACTTAGATCCTCTGAGTGGGTATAAAAAGAAACTTCCAAGGATTGATCGATTAAGCCAAAAAAAGCTAAGTGCTGAAAACAAGAGTGAACGTGCATTCAAAGTGTGTCTTTCATGAATGCAAAGTCTGCTTGAATAAAACAGTACTCAGTGTCTAGGCTGTTCTTATTCAAGCTATTCCTCAGAGTATTGTAAACACAGTGAGTGATTCTTAGTGAGTGTATTCATTGTAATTAGTTTAAGTCAGTCTTAGAGTAGTTAGATATACTGTTGTATCTGTCATCTCAGTTTGAACCTTTCCGCATTCAAGCTTGTTTGTAATTAACATTTGTTAATAATACATACAAACATTGAGAAAATTGTGTGTAGTTTTTGAAGTACTGTATTCACCCCCCTCTACAGCTTAAAGCTATACTCTTGGGATATCTTTTGGGACCTACAACTAGTATCAGAGTTGTTTAGAGTGTATGTCATTCTAGATCTCTCATTCTCCCAAAATTTCCATGGAAAACAGTGCTGCAAACTCCTCATACTATGATAATGGCTCAATGGGCTAACCTCCAAAGTTTAATCATCAGAATTTTTCTGGTTGGAAGTGAAGAATGATGCTCTACTTAGAGAATCTGGATGTACAACTACCAGAGATTGTAATGGAGGGTCCCTATGTGCCAACCTCTGTTACATCCATAACTCCTGTTGTTGAAGGAGCTGCTCCTGAGATCAGAACATTTGAGAAAGCAAAAGCTCAATGGTCTGATGAAGACAAAAGATTGGTGGCTCTTGATGCAAAGGCCAGAAACAATCTGGTCATCTCTCTACCTGATGATGTGTTCAAACAGGTTGAGAAGATGAAGACTGCCAAGGAGATGTGAGATACTTTGTGTACCGTTTATGATGGACCCACAATCACACTTGACAACAGGATTAACAATCTTGTTAGACAGTATGAACTCTTCTTTGCAAAACCAAAGGAGAATCTCACTGAAACCTACACCAGGTTTACTGCTCTTGTAAATGATCTCAAAGCTGTTGGGATCACCAAGGACTGCCTGACTTTGGTAAACAAATTCTTATATGTTCTGCCTGAAGAATGGAATTATTTTTCTACAATTTTAAGAAATTCAGGTACCATCAAAAGTATGGATCTTGTTAACTTATATGGATCCTTACTAAATGATGAGCAATCAAGGCAACAGAAGAGAAATGCCTTGGAAATATCTAACAAAGGTGCAGCCTTTGTGGCTAGTGTGAGACAACCTGTAAATCAAGTGAGTGATGTGTTCATTCAACCTGATCAACAGGCTGATGATAAGGAGGAAATATCTGATGAGGAAGACAATGCAGATAGTGCTGAACTGGATGATGAGCAGATGATAGCCATGCTTGTCAAAAGGTTGAACAGGAAAAGGTTTGGAAGAAACATGCTACAAGGAAGCTCAAATGCTGTCAAAAAGAAAGCATTTGATAAGACCAAAGCTGAGTGCTTCAAATGTGGCAAAACCGGTCATATAGCTACTGACTGTGTGTAAAAAGCTGTTGGTCAGACATCCAAACCACACAAGACAAACAAGGATGATGGCTACAGGGTTAAGTACCTTATGGCCATGGCCAAGCTGAGGAAGTTAGAAAACTCAGTGGTTTCTAACAGGCAAAAGGGACTAATGGCTGAAACTTGTGACTGGGAGGAGTCTGATTCATCATCTGATGAAGAAGACAACAACTGTCTGATGGCCAACACTGATGTCCCATCAACAAGCAACTTTAAACAGGATCTGGCTGAAGCTGAAGCTTTTAGCAGCTTGGAGAATTGGAATCCTACAATGATGTATAAGGTACAAAATTTTTTGGATTACAGTTCTGAAGAAAAAGTTAAAATGTTTGAATATATGGTCGTTGATCTAAAAGCTGCTGTTGAGAAGCATGTTGTTTTATTATCTGAAATCTCTAAGCTTAAAACTGATATTGAAACAAAGTCTAGTAATGGACAACTTCCATAAGTTGGAAGCTGAGCTTGATGAATTAAAACACATCAATTCCATTTTACTGGAAGAAAAGAGAGAAACAGATATAAAACATGCTAAGCTTCAAAAGATAGTTGACTCTTGGTGCCAATCTGCACAAAAAGTCAGCCATTGCATAAGTCAGCAGATTCATGCACAAATCCAAGCCTATCTTGGAGGGGATCTTGACACAGCAGCTTCCATTGTTGAGGTTAATAATTTAAAAGAAGACTTGTCCACTCTTCGTGAGCTCCCAAACACTTTTATTCAAAGAGTGAATGGTAAATTAATCTCAACAAACAGGTTTGTCAGGCCTCAAAACACTGACAGCTTGTGTGAACCCAGCTCAAAAGCTGTTGATGAAATCAGTCTTTCATCTAATAACCTTGCTAAGTGTTCTGCTGATTCACACAAGCAAAAGAAAGGAAAGCATGTCCAAACTGCAGCTGTGGATACCAAACCTGTTGACAAAACAGACCTTGGTTCTAAAGCTGGTGTAAAAAGGCATTCTAATCCTTTTAATGCTGAACATTTTGAAAATAAGTTTTCAAAGGGAAAGCAGTCTGCCTTTAACAAGAGTAAGTCTCAGGTTGAAGGCAAACTGCTGTGATTTCATATAAGTTTTCTAATCATAGTGGTAAACTGGTTTTAAATGAGAATAAGTATTTAAAAACCAGGAATAATGATTATGTTGATAGGCAACATCAATCACATCTCAGGAAAAGCAAAGGCAAAGCCATTACTCAGCCTGAGAGATCTGGGAATAAGTTTCCTAAACCTGTGGAAGGTCAAAAGCCAATCAAGCATCCTATCTTTAATATCTGCCCTCCTAAAAAGAGGAAAGAAGAGACAGGCAAAGCAGTGGTTATTGAACATTCCACTCAAGCTGTTGATTCATCAAAAAGTAATAAGTTTGCTAAATCTACTGATGGAATCAATAGAAATAACCCAGAATGTGTCTCTGAAAAGTCTTCTTCCAAAAATGCTAAAAGAAGAAAATGTTATAAATGTGGAATGAAGACACATTTGGCCAAAGACTGTCCTGAAGCTGCGGACATGAGGCATGCTGACTCTGATGTTTCCCTCACTGCCAACATAAACAGTGTTGGAAACATCTTAGCCAATGAGAGTGGTATTCAAGCTGATACCATTCAAATAGGGAATATTAGTGTTGACATCACAAGTACATCAACAAATGTTGATGAAGTAGGAGAACTCATCTCTGTGATGAGTTCCCCTAAAAATATCTAATATTCTTCTTGTCACTCTGCAGGAAAAACAACCATCCCAGGTTTGGTACTTGGATAGTGGCTGCTCAGGGCATATGACAGGTTGTAAGGACCTGCTGAGTGATCTCAGGCCTGAAAAAGGGCCAAAAGTCACCTTTGGTGACAATGTACAGGGATCCACTAAGGGATATGGAACTCTTAAAGCTGGTGCTGCAGTGTTCAAAAGAGTAGCCTATGTGGTTGGGCTAAAACATAACCTTGTTAGCATAAGCCAACTGTGTGATGCTGGCTATAAGGTTAACTTTGATGAGCACCTGGGTTACATATTGGATCCCCAAGGAAAATTTGTGTTGTGTGCTCAATGAAAGAAAGGTGTATATGTTGTGGACATGCAATCTGCTGATCCCACAACTGAAACCTGCTTTCTCACAAGAAGAAATGCAGACTTAAACTGGTTATGGCACAAAAGGCTATCACATCTGAACTTCAAGAACATCAACAAACTCTGTAAGAAAGAGTTGGTGACAGGTTTGCCTTCTATGACCTTTGTTAAAGATAAACTCTGCACAGCTTGTGAAAAAGGCAAGCAGAGGAAATCATCATTTAAATCCAAACATAACTTCTCTATTGATACTCCTCTCTTCTTAATCCATATGGACTTGTTTGGACCTGTTAATGTCCCAAGTCTAGGAGGAAGAAGATACACTCTAGTAATGGTTGATGAGTTCTGCAGGTACACATGGGTTATTTTCTTAAAGAACAAAGGAGAGGCTGCTAGAGAAATTATTGGATTTGTGAAAAAGATGGAAATGCTGAACTCTACCCAAGTAAAGCAGCTTAGAAGTGATCATGGTACTGAATTCAGAAACAGTACTCTTGAAGACTTCTGTGAAGAGAAAGGAATTACTCAAAACTTTTCAGCTGTAAGAACTCCACAACAAATGGAGTTGCTGAAAGGAGAAACAGAACTCTCATTGAAGCTGCTAGAACCATGCTGTGTGCATCAGGTTTACCTTCATCATTCTGGGCTAAAGCTGTTAACACTGCCTGCTTCACCCAAAACAGATCCTTAGTGGTGAAAAGGTTCAACAAGACTCCTTATGAGCTGCTCAAAGGGAGGAAACCAAATGTCAGTTACTTCCATGTATTTGGTTGTCCCTGCTTCATTTTGAATCAAAGGGATCAACTGGCAAAGTTTGAACCAAAAGCTGATGAAGGTGTGTTTGTTGGCTACTCTGCTATCTCTAAAGCCTACAGAGTGTACAACAACAAAAGAAAGGTGATAGATGAATCTATCAATGTCACCTTTGAAGAGTCCAAGAATGCTACCACCAAAGCTGTTCCTGAATCAGTTTCAGGAGAATTAAACTTTGATGATCTGATGCATTCAAACAATGAAGAGGACTCAAAAGCTTCCACAACACCCAGTGTGGAACCTGTTAATCATGATGGGCATGATAGTGATTATGTCAATACTCCCTGTGTGAATAAGTGTACTGACCTGATTACAACTGCATGTCCTGAACCCATCAATGTTGATTTTCCTGGTTCCTCTGCTGATATGTTCAACAGTGGTCAGTCATGTTCAACAAGTGAGCAGGCTCAAGACAACAGTGTGTCTGAAAATCTTGAGAGCTGTTCAACAGGACCTGCTGAAGATGCTGATAACTCAGGAGAATCATCATTGAAGAATGATCCTAAGTGGATCAGATGTCACCCCAATGATCAAATAATTGGTGACATCAACAAAGGGGTACAAACAAGGTGGGACAGCTTAGGGAACTTTTGTATGTTCTCTAGTTTTGATTCACTAATGGAGCCAAAGAAAGTGGATGAAGCACTAAAAGATGCCAATTGGATCACTGCCATGCAAGAAGAACTCAATCAGTTTGAGAGAAACTAAGTATGGAAGCTGGTCCCTGCACCTAAAGGCAAAACCATAATTGGCACTAAATGGGTTTTCAGAAATAAGATGGATGAGCAAGGTCATGTCATAAGAAATAAAGCAAGACTGGTTGCTCAAGGTTATAGACAGGAGGAAGGTATTGACTATGGTGAGACATTTGCTCCTGTGGCCAGGCTAGAAGCAAATCGTTTGTATATAGCCTACGCTGCTCATAAGAGCATTAAGGTAATTAAAATGGATGTGAATAGTGCATTTTTAAATGGAAAGCTGCAAGAACAAGTTTATGTCAAGCAGCCTCCAGGTTTTGAAAATGAAAATCATCCAGGTTTTGTCTATAAGTTGGATAAAGCTCTCTATGGTCTCAAACAAGCCCCTAGAGCCTGGTATGACACTCTTACTGAGTTCCTTATGAGCAATGGGTACTCCAGAGGTAAAGTGGATACTACACTGTTCATAAAGAAGGTGAAATCTGATATTATGCTTGTTCAAGTTTATGTGGATGATATAATATTTGGTTCTACCAATGAGCAAATATGCAAGAATTTTTCATTAGTCATGAAATCTAAATATGAAATGAGTATGATGGGAGAACTTACTTTCTTTTTAGGATTACAGGTTAAACAAACCTCAACTGGAATTTTCATAAATCAAAGAAAGTACACCTTAGATCTCTTAAAAAAGTTTAAATATGATCAAAGTTCTCCTATTAAAACCCCAATGGCAACCAATGTAAAATTGGATGCTGATGCCAGTGGCAAAACTGTTTCAGTAACAGCTTACAGAGGTATGATTGGGAGCTTACTATATCTAACTGCTAGTAGACCTGATATTATGTTTGCCACCTGTCTGTGTGCTAGGTTCCAAGTTGATCCAAAAGAATCTCATCTAACTGCTGTAAAAAGAATCTTCAGATACCTGAAGGGTACACCAGGTTTGGGTCTTTGGTATCCCAAAGACTCCAGCCTTGAACTAACAGGTTATTCAGATTCTGATTTTGCAGGCTGCAGGCTAGATAGGAAAAGCACAACAGGTGGATGTCAACTCCTTGGTGGTAAGTTGATAAGTTGGTGCAGCAAGAAGCAGAACTCAGTGTCTACTTCTACTGCTGAAGCTGAGTACATTGCTGCTGGAAGCTGCTGTGGGTAGATTCTGTGGATGCAGCATCAGCTTGAAGATTATGGGCTTGTGTATAGGAAAATTCCTATTCTTTGTGATAACACAAGTGCCATAGCCATTTCCAACAATCCAGTTTTTCATTCAAGAACAAAGCATATTGAAGTCAGACATCACTTCATCAGGGATCACATCCAGAAAGGTAATGTGGAGGTATGTTTTATTACCACAAATGAACAGCTTGCAGACATTTTTACCAAACCTCTAAATGAAA
Organism: Centrapalus pauciflorus; assembly: GCA_020465985.1. Classification (NCBI taxonomy): domain Eukaryota; kingdom Viridiplantae; phylum Streptophyta; class Magnoliopsida; order Asterales; family Asteraceae; genus Centrapalus; species Centrapalus pauciflorus. Next base: position 153,646 of record JAANYP010001218.1, on the reverse strand, counting down.
CAAGGTTTAATTACCTTGTCAGCAAGCTGGGCATGTTAAACAAAAGTGACTAAGTGTCCTCAAAGGTCTAAAACTGTGTATGTCTCACATTGATCAAATTTTTCAGAACAGCTTAGACAGAACAGGCTCTGCGTGTTATGTACTTAGCCATTTTTCTGAAATCCTTGATCAGCTTGAACATAAAACAGGATGAACACACAGTTTACTCGTCCAGCCTGATATGCTGGTCCATTCTTCACTCTCATTCCCTCACAATGACTTACAAGATATTATCTTGTAACCTACACAACTATTGGACACAACCTGTTCCTGCATAGTTGGATATGCTGAGGGAACAGCTTGAAAAATGAACAGCTTGTGATGACTCTGCTCATCACAGGTTTGACCAACAGCTTAGACCAACAGTTTTAATTACCTTTCTTCAAACTTAAGTTACTTAATTAATGATTTTAATTAACTTAATTACTGCGGATAATGTGGGTTACGTGTGTTAGTGTTTAAAAAGGGCTCAAGTGGTCTGACAAACGGTCTGACATGGACAACCGTTCCGTTTTCCTTTAACGACTTTTTCAAATCAACCGCCCAAAACTTTCTCTCTCATACACACTCACATTCAAATCCTATAAATACCTCATACTGTTTCATCTTCGTCTTACTCACTACTATCATCTGCCCTCTAAGAACCCTAAATATTCGACTAAGTGTCTTGTGCTTCTGCTACTTTGTCTACTCCTAAAATGGCTCACAGTAATAACCCCTTCCTACCAGTGTTTGTTGGTGATTATGTGCAGAAGCATCCATCAGTCACCACAATGCTAACCCTTAAACCTACAAACTACATTACCAACCTTACAATCCCCAAAAACTATGTGGGGAAAGGTTACGATCAAATGGTGGAGTTTCTGCAAGTTCATCCGTTGAACTATGCTATGACTGCTACTCCTGGTGTCCTGTACCAGGAGATGTTGTACAAGTTCTGGTACACTTGTGCCTACAACCCCAACACCAAAGTCATCAAGGGGACTATTCTCAATGGGACTCAGACCATTGAGATTACTACTGATCTTCTCAGGGAGGTTCTTCATCTGCCCATTGTTGAATCATATGACATGCCTCAGCCTGAAAATGAGCAAATGGGAAATTTGCTACGCTTCTGTGGTGTAGCGGAACCCAAAATTGGAGCAACATTGTATAGGAAGGATTTGTCTCCTACCTACAGTTTTTTGTTTGCCTCAGTAATGATGAGCTTCAGCAGCAAAGTTGGTTCATTTGACCAACTAAGTCGTGATGAAGTCCCCATAGTCCTACAGCTGGTGGATGGGAGTACTATTGATATGGCTAAGTGGGTATTTCTGAACATGAGGAACCTGGTGCAACAAGAGCCAAGACCAGCTGCTGTCCGATATCCCAGCGAATAGAGTATCTGTATAACTCTCAGCCCTTACTTCATACTGCTGCATTCCCTGTAATAGCGAATAGAGTTTTCTACACTCCTGTACTCCCAAATGAGCCTCCTCTATCCACACCAATGAGGAGGTTGTTAGGATTGGTGGAAGGACCCTCTGCTGTGAGGGTGGACCCAGAAGCTGCTGCTCCCGCAAGAAAATCCAAAGGCAGGTCCAAACTTGTTAAGAGGACCCTGGCAACCGCTGAAGCTGGGCCTGTGAAAAAGAAGGCCAAAACAGCTCAGTCTGAGTCTGCTCTCTTAGCCTCTATGGCGGAGGGGGAGCAGGCTCCTAACCCTGAAGCCTCTGTGCCTGGTGCCTTTGTGGCACCTGAGACTATGGAACAGGCCAACCCACCTGTTTCTGACCCAGTCTCAAAACCTGTCCAGTGTGAACCCCTCATCACCTCTCCCCAATCACCCACTTCATCCATTCACTATCAACGAAAATCCATCTCCAAAAAGAAATCAGCCAAAACAACCACCTCCTCTGTTCCCTCCCAACAGGGTTCAGTTGTAAGAGAAGCAACCCCTGCTGCCTCTCCTATATTGGGAGAAGGTTCAGCCCAATTGGAGCCTGCTTCACTCCAACCAGAGTCCACCCAGAGTCAACCTAGACCCTCTGGTTCCTCCCAACAGGAACCAGTTGTACAAAAGGAGATAACCATCTCAACTATTCCAGCCTCCCAACAGGCTGAGAATATTGAAAGACAGGAGCCCTCTCCACTCCATACTGAGTCCATACTGTCCCCCACTCAAATCTCCTCACACCATGAGTCTACACGAGATGCCCACGCTGCTGGTATAGACCAATCAGCAGCTTAGCCTCAAACTTCTGCTCCCCATGATAGAGCTGTTCTACACCAAACAGCTGCTGAGGGACCAACAACCCAAGCTGATGAACCTCAGGGATCATACCATCCCTCTGGTGAGGCAGCTCGCTCCATGCAAACTCCATCAGCAGGTTTCACCACTGCTGATGTTGAAATGCATATCCCATCTCCCAATGATGAGGTGCTTTTCCACCAAGGCACTGCAGAGGGAACACCCACTGGCCTTCATGAGGATGTTGCAACACAAGCAGCATCTGAAAGGCCCCCAACATCAACCCCTTCTCCTGATGAAGCAGCTACAGCCGCTACTGAGGGACCCTTTGACCCCTCCAAGCTGGGCCACATTACTTTTGCCCAGGCTATGGAGCTTCTTTCAAATGTTCCTCTTCCCTCTCCATCACATCCTCATACACCAGCCTCCTCGTCATCTTCTCCATCTACCCAATCTAAACAGTCTACCCATACACGTCCATCTCCTAAGACCTGCCTTTGAAGGATCAGCTTTCTCTGCTGACCAACAAAGTTGGTTCTTTGGAAACTGCTATGACCTCTCTACCCTCCATTATTTCAGACTCTGTGTCTGAACAGCTTAAGGGGTTCTTTGATTCGTTCAAAGACTCCTTTCCTGCCACTCCACCAACAGATAATTCTCCACAGCTGTTAGCACTCACTGCACAGCTGCAAAATGTGTCCAACTCCCTCTCCTCTATTCTTTCACTGCAACAGGACTCTGTGTCCTCAATGACAGCCATTTCTCAACATCTGTCATCTCTTCTAACTTCTTGCAACACTACTCTTCCAACTACTCTGGCCAGCCTGAACAACCTCATTAGCTCCCTATCAAATTCTGTGTCATCAAATCTTGCTGATGTGCAAGATTCTCTTGAATTACATCTTGCACAGCTTCAAAGTTTGCTGTTCACTGAGTCTGATACGGAAAATATTGTTAAGCTGACCTCCCTTGCTGATACCCAATCCTCTTCTCTTCAGTCTTGTCTTACCCAGCTTGCAGAGGTGAAGGACAACATGGCATTCTTAGTGAATAGCCTTGTTGGCCCCAGGCCTGCTGCCAAAACTGCTGGCAAGCCTGATGACTTTGTGTCTTCAGGCAGACCGGGTGTTGAAGGTGCTGGTCCATCTCCTTCAAAGGGGGAGAAGTCGTCTGCCTCTAAGACTAAGTCTAAGGGGGAGAAAACTTCTTCTCCTAAGGAGAAACCAGTGCCTACAGCACAAACTGGTCAACAAGCAGGAGCTTCAAAGGGTACACTGGAGGGTGCCTCTCATGCTGCTCAGCCTACTCAGGTTGAATCGCCAATCCCTGCTCAATCTAAGGGGGAGGAAACTATTCCTGAGGACAGGCCAAGCAGCAGAAGGAGGCATCTAATGTTAGAAGAAGAAGAGGAGGAGGAGGAAAGTCCTGAAGCAGCTATCACTAAAGCAGCTAAAGGTAAAGCAATAGCAGCAACTGATCCTCAACAGCAGAAAGCAGCAGAAATCCAATTTCAGAAAGCCAGGGCCAAAGAAATGGGTCTTCCTATGCATAAGTATTTTGAATTTAGAGAACAACAGCTTCAAGCCCTGGAAGCTTTAAGAAAAGAAGAAGAGTCTGCAAAAGCTGCTAAGTCTTTTGCACTTCAAGAGGCAAGGAAAGTTAAGATGTCCTCTCTTGTTGTGCAAGAGAAAATTCTAGAAGCTGCTAAGGGATCAGCAGAGGAAAAGGAAGCAGAAAAAGAAAAGGGTGCTCTGGCCTCAGTGACCAAAACTCAAGTACCCTCTGCTAGAACCCAATTCCATTTTGACAACCCGGCAAGAAAGAAGTTTCATGATGTTGCTAACCGAAGACTTGCTAAGGAACCAATTGTTAAAGCTATTCTTATTTCAAGAAAAGGCAAACAGTGGAAACTGCAAATTAGCAGGATGGGTTCAGTAGGCCCTGAGCTGGAATCTTATGATCACACTGATGTTGCCCAAATGGTATACAGGGAATGGGTAGAACTAGCAGTTGCCCTGAGCCAGTCAAAGTCAGAAACGGCTAAGACTACTAGGGCATATGTGAAAAAGTTAATGGAGAGAGTGAAGGATCTTGGCCTGATCTCAACTGATATAAGTGAGGGTGTCTCTGTGACATATCCCAAGTTAAAAGCCAAGAGGATAAGGAAAGACTCAAAGCTGGTAGAACTCCTTATGATGATTGAACAGGGAGATTATGCTGTGGAATAAAGGAGTTAATCACAGCTTGCCCAAAGGAGTGGAGTTTGAAGAAGGCAAGGTAATTGAAGAGCCTGAGTTAGGGGCATTTTTTGTAGATCCCTTAACCCATAAAAAGTGTTTTCAAAGAGCTTCAGACCTACACAAAGTTGGTCTTAAGCAGCTTGCAGCCTTCAGAATTGCCAACTCCTTCAGACAGTCCAACAAATGGAGAGCAGCCATCTGGGATGAGCTAAGAAGTTTTTATGACAGAGGTGAGCACAAAAGATCCAAACTTCATGTTTCTCAGAGCTGAAATCCATGATTTGGAAGAAACAAGGGAGGAACTTGAAAGAATATTTGAAGAAGGACTGCCACCTCCAGTACAGTTGTGACCATCTGCCATCTGGGCAGGTGAAGAATGGAAGCTGTCCATCAGTTGGACAGGCTTACCATTTTCTTCTCCCAACAAAAACAGTCCAATGTACATTAGTTGTACTTTATTTACATATGTTGTAATTTCCTTTTACATTAGTTGTAATATACATCAGTACATTAGTTGAACTTTTGTAAGAACATATGTTGTTCTAATGTAATCAAAAAAGCAGTGTAGATATAAACTGATCTTTTACTTTATGTTGATGTTGTAATTCTATTTCAACAAATGTACTGTAAAAATATATAGTGATTTTTTATAAGACCAGCTTAGACTGGTTATTGCAAATAGGGGGAGATTGTTAGGCACAAAAAGGCCTCAGTCAAACCTTCTCTGCATCTGAGGGGGAGATTATTAATCAATCCTGTTGATGCCTTTGAAGGTTGAATTTAAGGCCTGTTATATACCTTATTGAAACCTGAAAATGATTTGCAATATCAGCCTAAAGCTGTTCTATGTGTTGCATGGGTTGCAACAAAGGCAGTTTTGCTCAAGCTGTTCAGTCTGCTGAACAGGCTGGACATAAACTGTCTACGCTGCTCTACACTGATGAGCAGCTTGGGCAGTTTACAAGTGTTCTGTTCTTTGTGAACAGAACCTGTTCTTTGTGAACAGGCTAAACACTTTATGGAATGTGTTTCCAAGTCCTCATGTATTGTATTTGACTACAAGATCAGTTTACAAAGTCGAAGACAAAGTGGAAATCAGAACTGCTCAGCCTGCTCAAGCTGTTCTGTTACATGAAGACAAAAGGTTATTTGAAAAAGGGTGACAGACCTTTTTCTTATATCAAAATAGGCCTTTACAAGGAAGAAAAACATAAAGTTGACATTCCTTATTTGGTTAAAGGCAATGCAACAGTAGACAAAGTGAAAAGACAAAAGTTCTGCACATGTGAAGACAAGTCTGCTTTTCTGAAAGGTGCAGAAAAGTTATGTTGTCTTTTCAAACAAGACTTCTCCTTTTTCATCTCGTCCAATGAAGAAGCTTCACTTAGATCCTCTGAGTGGGTATAAAAAGAAACTTCCAAGGATTGATCGATTAAGCCAAAAAAAGCTAAGTGCTGAAAACAAGAGTGAACGTGCATTCAAAGTGTGTCTTTCATGCATGCAAAGTCTGCTTGAATAAAACAATACTCAGTGTCTAAGCTGTTCTTATTCAAACTGTTCCTCAGAGTCTTGTAAACACAGTGAGTGATTCTTAGTGAGTGTATTCATTGTAATTAGTTTAAGTCAGTCTTAGACAAGTTAGATATACTGTTGTATCTGTCATCTCAGCTTGAACCTTTCCGCATTCAAGCTTGTTTGTAACTAACATTTGTTAATAATACATAAAACATTGAGAAAATTGTGTGTAGTTTTTCAAGTACTGTATTCACCCCCCCCCCCCTCTACAGCTTAAAGCTATACTCTTGGGATATCTTTTGGGACCTATAGTAAGTTTAGTAGCTTAGGATATTTTCCGTTTATAGTAAGTTAGTAGGTTATTTTATTTTCTTACTCTTATTTATGAAAAAGAAAAGAAAAAAGAGAGAAAACCATAAAAAATTCAAAAAAAGAGAATATCAGAAAATGAGTTAAGTCTTAGATACATAGGTTCAAAGTGACGAAAATTAGCACAGCCTTTACAATCTCTAAGTGTTAAGCTTTCACACATAATGCACCTAAAATTCTAAGTGTTATACATTATCTAGTTTGATATGTTGGTAGGCATAATACATGTAGGGAATCTCATGGCTAATAAAATATTCAAGAAAAAGTCAGACGTGTCACTAACTTAGATGTATGACCAAATGGTCTTAATTTTTATGTTAGAGACACACAGACATTGATTCTAAATGATGTATGCAAACTTTCTGGGGGATGTATAGCAACATCAGATACATCTTAAAGAAAAGAAAAGAATATAAAAATCATGATACTGAGTTGAGAGTCAAAACAAGTAACTCTGTTGTACGTAAGTACAGACCTGTTGCCTCTGGTTTAACTCGAGTTAGCAAGATAAGTCGCTTTGTTGTACGTCGGTACAGACCTGTCACTGCTGTCTTGCTAGCTATAAAATTAACTTTAAGACAAAATAAGACACTTTGTTGTATGTAAATACAGACCTGTGTCCGACGTTTGCCTTTTAAAGAAAGTTTGCAATACCAAAAAGTTATAATCATTGTGTGTATGCCTTGATCATAAAAGTATGTCTAAGTATGAGTCACGTAAGGTAATTTCTTGATAAATAAAAAGGCCAAGGGATATTCCGAAGTGTAACATGTTTAAAGGGAAATTAATACCAATAATCATCTAGAGATGTGTGTCACGACAAACAATAAAAATAATCAAAAATTCCTAAGTGTGAAAGTAAGATACTGAAAGTGCGTATTTGACACCGCTATCTGATTGAACCTTTCTTTGACTATTCTTGTCAAAAATATTCTGTTAATGTTAAGTATAGGTTGTAAATTTTAAAAAAATATTGTAGATTAGTTTAAGTTTAAATTTTGTTCAAAAATTTTAATTTCATTTAATTTTATTTTATTTTACTTTATTTTTATCTTACTTTATTTCATTTTATTTTATTTTAGTTTATTTTATTTAGGAAAAAGGTCAAAGTTACTGAGGATGCATTTTAGTTGAATAAATAAACATTGCGTGAAAATCTTGTGCTTAGGGTAAATAAATTTTGCATAGTTTGTTTCCGTTACACAAAAAAGTTGGATAAGTTGAAAAAGTGGAATTTATTTCAAAGATTTTCAAAATTTTCAAGTTAAATTCGAGTTTAAGCCAAAGTCGAATGATATATCCGCACTTGGCAGTAAATTCGAATTTGGAGACAAATTCGAAGGTGGTTAGTATAAATAGGTCAACAGTGAACATTCATTATTCACCTATTTTCGAATTTAGTCTTTCGAGTTTGTCTAGAGCGATTTCGAGTTTAAGTCTTCGAGTTTGTCGTATTTCGAGTTTTTAACTGTTAATCGAAGTTTGTCCGTTTGTGTTCGAGAATATTACCAAATCTAGGTATAATCAACATCTTAATACAAGAATAGGAAGTTTTTAGACTCAATTTGTGCAAAAATCGACCCAGTTTGAGGTTTTAAGGGTTTGAACTTTGTAATTCAAAATCACAAAGTTTGAACCGGTGAAACATCGAATAAGTGACAAATATCTTCGATTAGAACCTATTAGGACTAATGGATGTAATTTTCTAAGTCTAAAATGGTTTAAATCTTGGAGTTTTGATTTTAAAATGCCGACCTTCGAGTTTGTTCTTAGGTTCGAATTTGTCACTAAATTCGAATATATCACTAAACTCGAATGAAGGTTAATTTCGAACATGATAATCGAATTTGTTGTTAAATTTGAAATGTTTGAATCATTTTTACATCAAACTTGTAGAAATTCACATGTGTTGGATTTTGAACTTACATAAGTTCACAATACAACAAATTTGAATTTAAACAAGTTTATTTTTATTTTGTTCATTCTAATATATTGTATGCTTTATTGTGCAGATATGGGGGATAGAGCGTTTATCCAAAAGCATAATATGGTCGTGTCACCAGACCGTGAGCTTCCTGAAGCTCAGGCATTCCACCAGATGGTGGATTTTTTTGGCTGCTTCAACGGTTTCTTATGCCCTTTCGCACAATGTACATATAGTGCTGCCTTACGTTAGGCAATTTTGGGATCATCTGCAGGTCGACTGTACAGTAACTCCGACAGTGCTGAGGACAAAGATCGCCGGACAGCCTCTCGTGTTCTCCGCCGATGTTTTGCGCATGGTTTTGCAGTTGGGAACAGCCGAGCAAGAAGCTGGACCAACAGTTTTAATTACCTTTCTTCAAACTTAAGTTACTTAATTAATGATTTTATTTAACTTAATTACTGCGGATAATGTGGGTTACGTGTGTTAGTGTTTAAAAAGGGCTCAAGTGGTCTGACAAACGGTCTGACATGGACAACCGTTCCGTTTTCCGTTAACGACTTTTTCAAATCAACCGCCCAAAACATTCTCTCTCATACACACTCACATTCAAATCCTATAAATACCTCATACTGTTTCATCTTCGTCTTCCTCACTACTATCATCTGCCCTCTAAGAACCCTAAATATTCGACTAAGTGTCTTGTGCTTCTGCTACTTTCTCTACTCCTAAAATGGCTCACAGTAATATCCCCTTCCTACCAGTGTTTGTTGGTGATGATGTGCAGAAGCATCCATCAGTCACCACAATGCTAACCCTTAAACCCACAAACTACATTACCAACCTTACAATCCCCAAAAACTATGTGGGGAAAGGTTACGATCAAATGGTGGAGTTTCTGCAAGTTCATCCGTTGAACGATGCTATGACTGCTACTCCTAGTGTCCTGTACCAGGAGATGGTGTACGAGTTCTGGTACACTTGTGCCTACAACCCCAACACCAAAGTCATCAAGGGGACAATTTTCAATGGGACTCGGACCATTGAGATTACTGCTGATCTTCTCAGGGAGGTTCTTCATCTGCCCATTGCTTAATCATATGACATGCCTCAGCTTGAAAATGAGCAAATGGGAAATTTGCTACGCATCTGTGGTGTAGCAGAACCCAAAATTGGAGCAACATTGTATAGGAAGGATTTGTCTCCTACCTACAGTTTTTTGTTTGCCTCAGTAATGATGAGCTTCAGCAGCAAAGTTGGTTCATTTGACCAACTAAGTCGTGATGAAGTCCCCATAGTCCTACAGCTGGTGGATGGGACTACCATTTATATGGCTAAGTGGATATTTCTGAACATGAGGAACCTGGTGCAACAAGAGCCAAGACCAGCTGCTGTCCGATATCCCAGGTTTCTGAGCCTCATATTTAGACACATTTGTGGTGAGTATGTGTACAACTCTCAGCCCTTACTTCATACTGCTGCATTCCCTGTAATAGGGAATAGAGTTTTCTACACTCCTGTACTCCCAAATGAGCCTCCTCTATCCACACCAATGAGGAGGTTGTTAGGATTGGTGGAAGGACCCTTTGCTGTGAGGGTGGATCCAGAAGCTGCTGCTCCCACAAGAAAATCCAAAGCCAGGTCCAAACTTGTTAAGAGGACCCTGGCAACCGCTGAAGCTGGACCTGTGAAAAAGAAGGCCAAAACAGCTCAGTCTGAGTCTGCTCTCTTAGCCTCTTTGGCTGAGGGGGAGCAGGCTCCACACCCTGAAGCCTCTGTGGCTGGTGCCTTTGTGGCACCTGAGACTATGGAACAGGCCAACCCACCTGTTTCTGACCCAGTCTCAAAACCTGTCCAGTGTGAACCCCTCATCACCTCTCCCCAATCACCCACTTCATCCATTCACTATCAACGAAAATCGATCTCCAAAAAGAAATCAGCCAAAACAACCACCTCCTCTGTTTTCTCCCAACAGGGTTCAGTTGTAGGAGAAGCAACCCCTGCTGCCTCTCCTATATTGGGAGAAGGTTCAGCCCAATTGGAGCCTGCTTCACTCCAACCAGAGTCTCCCCAGAGTCAGCCTAGACCCTCTGGTTCCTCCCAACAGGAACCAGTTGTACAAAAGGAGATAACGATAACAACTATTCCAGCCTCCCAACAGGCTGAGAATATTGAAAGACAGGAGCCCTCTCCACTCCATACTGGCTCCACACTGTCCCCCACTCAAATATCCTCACACCTTGAGTCTGCACGAGGTGCCCACGCTGCTGGTATAGACCAATCAGCAGCTCAGCCTCAAACTTCTGCTCCCCATGATACAGCTGTTCTACACCAAACAGCTGCTGAGGGACCAACAACCCAAGCTGATGAACCTCAGGGATCATACCATCCCTCTGGTGAGGCTGCTCCCTCCATGCAAACTCCATCAGCAGGTTTCATCACTGCTGATGTTGAAATGCATATCCCATCTCCCAATGATGAGGTGCTTTTCCACCAAGGCACTGCAGAGGGAACACCCACTGGCCTTCATGAGGATGTTGCAACACAAGCAGCATCTGAAAGGCCCCCAACATCAACCCCTTCTCCTGATGAAGCAGCTACAGCCGCTGCTGAGTGACCCTTTGACCCCTCCAAGCTGGGCCACATTACTTTTGCCCAGGCTATGGAGCTTCTTTCAAATGTTCCTCTTCCCTCTCCATCACATCCTCATACACCAGCCTCCTCGTCATCTTCTCCATCTACCCAATCTAAAGAGTCTACCCATACACCTCCATCTCCTAAAGACCTGCCTTTGAAGGATCAGCTTTCTCTGCTGACCAACAAAGTTGGTTCTTTGGAAACTGCTATGACCTCTCTACCCTCCATTATTTCAGACTCTGTGTCTGACCAGCTTAAGGGGTTCTTTGATTCGTTCAATGACTCCTTTCCTGCCACTCCACCAACAGATAATTCTCCACAGCTGTTAGCACTCACTGCACAGCTGCAAAATGTGTCCAACTCCCTCTCCTCTATTCTTTCACTGCAACAGGACTCTGTGTCCTCATTGACAGCCATTTCTCAACAGCTGTCACCTCTTCTAACTTCTTGCAACACTACTCTTCCTACTACTCTGGCCAGACTGAACAACCTCATTAGCTCCCTATCAAATTCTGTGTCATCAAATCTTGCTGATGTGCAAGATTCTCTTGAATTACATCTTGCATAGCTTCAAAGTTTGTTGTTCACTGAGTCTGATAGGGAAAATATTGTTAAGCTGACCTCTCTTGCTGATACCCAATCCTCTTCTCTTCAGTCTTGTCTTACCCAGCTTGCAGAGGTGAAGGACAACTTGGCATTCTTAGTGAATAGCCTTGTTGGCCCCAGGCCTGCTGCCAAAACTGCTGGCAAGCCTGATGACTTTGTCTCTTCAGGCAGACCGGGTGTTGAAGGTGCTGGTCCATCTCCTTCAAAGGGGGAGAAGTTGTCTGCCTCTAAGACTAAGTCTAAGGGGGAGAAAACTTCTTCTCCTAAGGAGAAACTAGTGCCTGCAGCACAAACTGGTCAACAAGCAGGAGCTTCAACGGGTACACTGGTGGGTGCCTCTCATGCTGCTCAGCCTACTCAGGTTGAATCGCCAATCCCTGCTCAATCTAAGGGGGAGGAAACTATTCCTGAGGACAGGCCAAGCAGCAGAAGGAGGCATCTAATATTAGAAGAAGAAGAGGAGGAGGAGGAAAGTCCTGAAGCAGCTATCACTAAAGCAGCTAAAGGTAAAGCAATAGCAGCAACTGATCCTCAACAACAGAAAGCAGCAGAAATCCAATTTCAGAAAGCCAGGGCCAAAGAAATGGGTCTTCCTATGCATAAGTATTTTGAATTTAGAGAACAACAGCTTCAAGCCCTGGAAGCTTTAAGAAAAGAAGAAGAGTCTGCAAAAGCTGCTAAGTCTTTTGCACTTCAAGAGGCAAGGAAATTTAAGATGTCCTCTCTTGTTGTGCAAGAGAAAATTCTGGAAGCTGCTAAGGGATCAGCAGAGGAAAAGGAAGCAGAAAAAGAAAAGGGTGCTCTGGCCTCAGTGACCAAAACTCAAGTACCCTCTGCTAGAACCCAATTCCATTTTGACAACCTGGCAAGAAAGAAGTTTCATGATGTTGCTGACCGAAGACTTGCTAAGGAACCAATTGTTAAAGCTGTTCTTATTTCAAGAAAAGGCAAACAGTGGAAACTGCAAATTAGCAGGATGGGTTCAATAGGCCCTGAGCTGGAATCTTATGATCACACTGATGTTGCCCAAATGGGATACAGGGAATGGGTAGAACTAGCAGTTGCCCTGAGCCAGTCAAAGTCAGAAACGGCTAAGACTATCAGGGCATATGTGAAAAAGTTAATGGAGAGAGTGAAAGATCTTGGCCTGATCTCAACTGATATAAGTGAGGGTGTCTCTGTGACATATCCCAAGATAAAAGCCAAGAGGACAAGGAAAGACTCAAAGCTGGAAGAACTCCTTATGATGATTGAACAGGGAGATTATGCTGTGGAAATCAAAGGAGTTAATCACAGGTTGCCCAAAGGAGTGGAGTTTGAAGAAGGCAAGGTAATTGAAGAGCCTGAGTTAGGGGCATTTTTTGTAGATCCCTTAACCCATAAAAAGTGTTTTCAAAGAGCTTCAGACCTACACAAAGTTGGTCTTAAGCAGCTTGCAGCCTTCAGAATTGCCAACTCCTTCAGACAGTCCAACAAATGGAGAGCAGCCATCTGGGATGAGCTAAGAAGTTTTTATGACAGAGGTGAGCACAAAAGATCCAAACTTCATGTTTCTCAGAGCTGAAATCCATGATTTGGAAGAAACAAGGGAGGAACTTGAAAGAATATTTGAAGAAGGACTGCCACCTCCAGTACAGTTGTGACCATCTGCCATCTGGGCAGGTGAAGAATGGAAGCTGTCCATCAGTTGGACAGGCTTACCATTTTCTTCTCCCAACAAAAACAGTCCAATGTACATTAGTTGTACTTTATTTACATATGTTGTAATTTCCTTTTACATTAGTTGTAATATACATCAGTACATTAGTTGTACTTTTGAAAGAACATATGTTGTTCTAATGTAATCAAAAAATCAGTGTAGATATAAACTGATCTTTTACTTTATGTTGTTGTTGTAATTCTATTTCAACAAATGTACTGTAAAAATATATAGTGATTTTTTATAAGACCAGCTTAGACTGGTTATTGCAAATAGGGGGAGATTGTTAGGCACAAAAAGGCCTCAGTCAAACCTGCTCTGCATCTGAGGGGGAGATTATTAATCAATCCTGTTGATGCCTTTGAAGGTTGAATTTAAGGCCTGTTATATACCTTATTGAAACCTGAAAATGATTTGCAATATCAGCCTAAAGCTGTTCTATGTGTTGCATGGGTTGCAACAAAGGCAGTTTTGCTTAAGCTGTTCAGTCTGCTGAACAGGCTGGACATAAACTGTCTACGCTGCTCTACACTGATGAGCAGCTTGGGCAGTTTACAAGTGTTCTGTTCTTTGTGAACAGAACCTGTTCTTTGTGAACAGGCTAAACACTTTATGGAATGTGTTTCCAAGTCCTCATGTATTGTATTTGACTACAAGATCAGTTTACAAAGTCGAAGACAAAGTGGAAATCAAAACTGCTCAGCCTGCCCAAGCTGTTCTGTTACATGAAGACAAAAAGGTTATTTGAAAAAGGGTGACAGACCTTTTTCTTATATCAAAATAGGCCTTTACAAGGAAGAAAAACTCAAAGTTGACATTCCTTATTCGGTTAAAGGCAATGCAACAGTAGACAAAGTGAAAAGACAAAAGTTCTGCACATGTGAAGACAAGTCTGCTTTTCAGAAAGGTGCAGAAAAGTTATGTTGTCTTTTCAAACAAGACTTCTCCTTTTTCATCTCGTCCAATGAAGAAGCTTCACTTAGATCCTCTGAGTGGGTATAAAAAGAAACTTCCAAGGATTGATCGATTAAGCCAAAAAAAGCTAAGTGCTGAAAACAAGAGTGAACGTGCATTCAAAGTGTGTCTTTCATGCATGCAAAGTCTGCTTGAATAAAACAGTACTCAGTGTCTAAGTTGTTCTTATTCAAACTGTTCCTCAGAGTCTTGTAAACACAGTGAGTGATTCTTAGTGAGTGTATTCATTGTAATTAGTTTAAGTCAGTCTTAGACTAGTTAGATATACTGTTGTATCTGTCATCTCAGCTTGAACCTTTCCGCATTCAAGCTTGTTTGTAATTAACATTCGTTAATAATGCATACAAACATTGAGAAAATTGTGTGTAGTTTTTGAAGTACTGTATTCACCCCCCCTCTACAGCTTAAAGCTATACTCTTGGGATACCTTTTGGGACCTACAGTAAGTTTAGTAGCTTAGTTTATTTTCCTTTTATAGTAAGTTAGTAGGTTATTTTATTTTCTTACTCTTATTTATGAGAAAGAAAAGAAAAAAGAGAGAAAACCATAAAAAATTCAAAAAAAAGAGAATATCAGAAAATGAGTTAAGTCTTAGATACATAGGTTCAAAGTGACGAAAATTAGCACAGCCTTTACAATCTCTAAGTGTTAAGCTTTCACACATAATGCACCTAAAATTCTAAGTGTTATACATTATCTAGTTTGATATGTTGGTAGGCATAACACATGTAGGGAGTCTCAAGGCTAATAAAATATTCAAGAAAAAGTCAGACGTGTCACTAACTTAGATGTATGACCAAATGGTCTTAATTTTTATGTTAGAGACACACAGACATTGATTCTAAATGAGGTATGCAAACTTTCTAGGGGATGTATAGCAACATCAGATACATCTTAAAGAAAAGAAAAGAATAGAAAATTCATGATACTGAGTTGAGAGTCAAAACAAGTAACTCTGTTGTACGTAAGTACAGACCTGTTGCCTCTGGTTTGACTCGAGTTAGCAAGATAAGTCGCTTTGTTGTACGTCGCTACAGACCTGTCACCGCTGTCTTGCTAGCTTTAAAAATAAACTTTAAGACAAACTAAGACACTTTGTTGTAAGTAAATACAGACCTGTGTCCGACGTTTGCCTTTTAAAGAAAGTTTGCAATACCAAAAAGTTATAATCATTGTGTGTATGCCTTGATCATTAAAGTATGTCTAAGTATGAGTCACGTAAGGTAATTTCTTGATAAATAAAAAGGCCAAGGGATATTCTGAAGTGTAACATGTTTAAAGGGAAAATAATACCAACAATCATCTAGAGATGTGTGTCACGAGAAACAATAAAAGGAATCAAAAATTCCTAAGTGTGAAAGTAAGATACTGTTAGGCACAAAAAGGCCTCAGTCAAACCTGTTCTACATCTGAGGGGGAGATTTTATAATCAATCCTGTTGATGCATTTGAAGGTTGAATTTAAGGCCTGTTATATGCCTTATTGAAACCTGAAAATGATTTGCAATATCAGTCTAAAGCTGTTCTATATGTTGCATGTGTTGCAACTAAGACAGTTTGTCCAAGCTGCTCTGTTTGCTGAACAGGCTGGACATAAACTGTCTACGCTGCTCTACACTGTTGAGCAGCTTGGGCATTTTTAAAGTGTTCTGTTCTTTGTGAACAGAACCTGTTCTTTGTGAACAGGCTAAACACTTTATGGAATATGTTTCCAAGTCATCATGTATTGTTTTTTACTACAAGATCAGTTTACAAAGTCGAAGACAAAGTGGAAAACAGAACTGCTCAGCCTGCCCACGCTGTTCTATAACATGAAGACAAAAGGATATTTGAAAAAGGGTGACAGACCTTTTTCTTATATAAAAATAGGCCTTTACAAGGAAAAAGACGCAAAGTTACATTCCTAAATTAGTTAAAGGCCAATGCAACAGTAGACAAAGTAAAAAGACAAAAGTTCTGCACATGTGAAGACAAGTCTGCTTTTCAGAAAAGTGCAGAAAAGGTTATGTTGTCTTTTCAACAAGACTTTTCCTTTTTCATTCCGTCCAATGAAGATGTTTCTCTTAGATCCTCTAAGTGAGTATAAAAGGAAGCTTCTAAGGTCAGAAAGAAGTGTAAAGAAAGCTAAGTGCTGAAACCAAGAGTGAACGTGCAAGTGTGATTTTCATGCATGCAAGCCTTCTGTGTAAACCAGCTTCTGTGTGTCTAAGCTGTTTTACATAAGCTGTTCCTTAAGTCTTGTAAACACAGTGAGTGCTTCTTAGTGAGTGTATTCATTGTATACTAGGTTTGAGTCTGTCTTAGACTAGTAGCATACTGTTGTTATCTGTCATCTCAGCTTGAATATTCCCGCATTCAAGCTTGTTTGTCATTAAACAATTGTTGATAATACATACACAACATTGAGAAAAAGAGTGTGTAGTTTTTTAAATTGTTGGTATTCACCCCCCCTCTACAGCTTATAACTATAATACTTTGGGGAAGCTCTCGGGACCTACAACTGGTAAATCAGAGCAGTTTAGAGTGTGTGTCAATTCCTAGATCTCTCATTCTCCAAGTTTCCATGGACACAGTGCCTGCAAATTCTTTCCTTACTATGACAATGGCTCTATGGGCAAAACCTCCAAAATTTAATCATCAAAACCTTCTCTGGTTGGAAGTGCAGAATGATGCTCTATTAGAGAATCTGGGATGTACAACTGCCAGAGATAGTGATGGAGGGTCCCATCGTGCCAACCTCTGTTACTTACCATAACTCCAGCGGTTGAAGGAGCTGCTCCTGAAATCAGGACCTTTGAGAAAAGCAAACTCAAATGGTCCCGATGAAGACAAGAGAATTTGGTGGCTCTGGATGCAAAGGCCAGACAACCTGGTCATTTCTCTCCCCTGATGATTGTGTTCAAGCAGGTTGAGAAAATGAAGACAGCAAAGGAGATGTGGGAATACTTTGTGGTACCGTCCTATGATGGACCCACAATCACACTGGACAACAGGATCAACAATCTTGTTAGACAATATGAACTCTTCTTTGCTAAACCAAAGGAGACTCTCACTGAAACCTACACCAAGTTTACTGCTCTAGTGAATGATCTCAAAGCTGTTGGGATCACCAAAGACAGTCTTACCCTGGTGAATAAATTTCTGGACATTTTACCTGAAGAGTGGAACTACTTTTCAACAATCCTAAGGAACTCAGGTACTATCAGAAGTATGGATCTGGTCAATCTGTATGGATCCTTACTGAATGATGAACAGTCAAGGCAACAAAAGAGAAATGCCTTGGAAATGTCCAAAAGAGGTGCAGCCTTTGTGGCTAATGTGAGACAGCCTGTAAATCAGGTGAGTGATGTGTTCATTCAACCTGATCAACAGGATGATGAAAAGGAGGAGGTGTCAGACGAAGAAGATGTTGCAGATCTTGCTGAACAAGATGCTGAGCAAATGATAGCCATGCTTGTCAAAAGGTTCAACAAGAAAAGGTTTGGAAGAAACATGCTACAAGGAAGCTCAGGTGCTGGGAAAAAGAAGGCATTTAACAAATCCAAAGCTGAGTGCTTCAAATGTGGCAAAACTGGTCACATAGCTGCTGACTGTGTGTCAAAAGCTGTTGGTCAGTCATCCAAACCCAACAAGACTAACTAGGATGATGGCTATAGGGTTAAGTACCTTATGGCCATGGCTAAGCTGAGGAAATTAGAAAACTCAGTGTCTTCCAATCGCCAAAAGGGACTTATGGCAGAGACATGTGACTGGGAGGAATCTGATTCATCATCTGATGAAGAAGATAATCAATGTCTGATGGCCAACACTGATGTCCCATCAACAAGCAGCTTCAAACAAGATATGGCTGAAGCTGAAGCCTTCAGCAGCTTAGAGAACTGGAATCCTACTATGATGTATAAGGTACAAAATTTTATGGCTTACAGTTCTGAAGAAAAAGTTAAAATGTTTGAATATATGCTTGTTGATCTCAAAGCTGCTGTTGAGAAACATGATGCTTTACTATCTGAAATCTCTAAGCTTAAAGCTGATCTTAAAACTAAATCCAGTAAACTGGACAGTTTCCATAAGTTGGAAACTGAGCTTGATAAGTTAAAACACATCAACTCTATTTTACTAGAAGAAAAGAGAGAAACAGATATAAAGCATGCTAAGCTTCAAAAGATAGTTGACTCTTGGTGCCAATCTGCACAAAAAAGTCAGCCATTGTATAAGTCAACAGATTCCTGCACAAATCCAAGCCTATCTTGGAGGGGATCTTGACACAGGAGCTTCCATTGTTGAGATAAGTAATCTGAAAGAAGATTTATCCACTCTTGGTGAACTTCCAAATACATTCATTCAAAATGTGAATGGTAAACTAATCTCAACAAACAGGTTTGTCAGGCCTCAAAATACTGACAGCTTGTGTGAACTCAGCTCAAAAGCTGATGTTGGAGTTTGTTCTCCAAGTCAGCCTGCTAAGTGCTCTGCTAGCTCACACAAGCAAAAGAAAGGAAAACATGTTCAAACTGAAGTTGTGGATGCTAAACCTGTTGACAAAACAGGTTCTGAGTCCAAAGCTGATGGTAAAAAGCATGTTAATCCTTTTGATGCTAAACACTTTGAAAATAAGTTTTCAAAAGGAAAGCAGCCTGTTTTCAACAAAGGTAAGTCTCATGTTGAAAACAAAACTGCTGTGATTTCAAATAAGTTTTCAAATCATAGTAGTAAACTGGTTGTAAACAAGAACAAACTGTTTAAAACCAGACACAGTGAGTATGCTGATAGGCAGCATAAATCACAATCCAGTAGGGGCAAAGATAAAGCCATTGCTCAAACTGGAACAATTGGGAATAAGTTTCCCAAACCTGTGGAAGCTCAAAAGCCAATCAAGCTCCCTGTCTTTGATATCTGTCCTCCTAAAAAGAAGACAGAAGAGGCAGCCAAAGCTATGGCTATTGAACCATCCACTCAAACTGTTGATTCAACAAGAAGTAATAAAACTGCTAAACCTGCTGAAAGAATCAACAAAAATAGCTCAGAATGTGTTTCTGAAGGATCTTCTTCCAAAAATACTAAAAAGAGAAAATGTTACAAATGTGGGAAGAAGACACATCTGGCCAAGGACTGTCCTGAATCTGAGGACATGAGGCCTGTTAACTCTGTTGTTTCTCTCACAGCTGTCACAAGCAGTGTTGGAAATGGCACAGTTACTGAGAATGGTATTCAAGCTGATACCATTCAGATAGGGAATATTAGTGTGGATGTTTCAAATCCATCAACAAATGTTGATGAAGTAGGAGAACTCATCTCTGTGATGAGTTCCCCTAAAAATGACTAATAATTCTCTTATCACTCTGCAGGAAAAACAACCTTCCCAGGTTTGGTACTTGGACAGTGGCTGCTCAGGGCACATGACAGGTTGTAAAGAATTGCTGAGTGAACTCAGGCCTGAAAAAGGGCCAAAAGTCACCTTTGGTGACAATGTACAGGGATCCACTGAGGGATATGGAACTCTTAAAGCTGGTGCTGCAGTGTTCAAAAGAGTAGCCTATGTGGTTGGGCTAAAACATAACCTTGTTAGCATAAGCCAACTATGTGATGCTGGCTACAAGGTTAACTTTGATGAGCACCTGGGTTACGTATTGGATTCCCAAGGCAAAGTTGTGCTATGTGCTCAACGAAAGAAAGGTGTATATGTTGTGGATATGCATTCTGCTGACCCCACAACTGAAACTTGTTTTCTCACAAGAACAAATGCTGATCTAAACTGGCTATGGCACAGAAGACTGTCACATCTGAACTTCAAGAACATCAACAAACTCTGTAAGAAAGAGTTGGTGACAGGTTTGCCTTTTATGACTTTTGCTAAGGATAGATTATGCACAGCTTGTGAGAAAGGCAAGCAGAGAAAAACATCTTTTAAATCCAAACATAATTTCTCTATTGATACTCCACTCTTCTTAATCCATATGGACTTGTTTGGACCTGTTAATGTCCCAAGTCTAGGAGGAAGAAGATACACTCTAGTAATGGTTGATGAGTTCTCCAGGTACACATGGGTGATCTTTCTAAAGAGCAAAGGTGAGGCTGCTAGAGAGATTATTGGATTTTTGTCAAAAGATGGAATGCTGAATTCTGCCAAGTAAAAGCAAGCTTAGAAGTGATCATGGTACTGAATTCAGAAACAGTACTCTTGAAGACTTCTGTGAAGAGAAAGGGTATCACTCAAAACTTTTCAGCTGTAAGATACTCCTCAACAAAATGGAGTTCTGAAAGGAGAAACCGAACTCTCATTGAAGCTGCAGAAAAACCATGCTGTTGTGCATCAGGTTTTTACCTTCATCATTTTGGCCTGAAGCTGTTAACACTGCCTGCTTCACGCAAAACAGATCCTTAGGTGGGAAAAGGTTCACAAGACATCCCTATGAGCTGTCAAAGGGAGAAAGCCCAAATGTTCAGTATTTCCATGTGTTTGGATGTCCCTGTTTCATTCTGAATCATAAGGGACCAGCTGTCACAAAGTTGACCTAAAGCTGATGAAGGATAGTGTTGTTGGTATCTCTGCTATCTCCAAAGCCACAGAGTATACAAACAAAACAAAAGAAGGTGATAGATGAATCTACAAGTCCACTTTGAAGAGTCCAAGATGCCTCACCAAAAAGCTTCCCTCGAATCAGTTTTGGAGAACTACTTTGATGATCTATGCATCAATCAATGAAGAGGACTCAAAAGCCCTTCCACTAACCCAGTGTGGAACCCTGTTAATCATGATGGACATGATGATGATTATGTCCAAATAACCAATCCTGTGTGTAAAATGTACTGACTTAATTACAACTGCATGTCCAGAACCTATCAATGCTGATTTTCCCAGTTCCTCTGCTGATATGTTCAACAGTGGTCAGACATGTTCAACAAGTGAACAGGCTCAAGACAACAGTGTGTCTGAAAATCTTGAGAGCTTTTCAACAGGACCTGCTGAAGATGTTAACAACTCAGGTAAATCATCATTGAAAAATGATCCTAAGTGGATCAGGTGTCACCCCAATGATCAAATAATTGGTGACATCAACAAAGGGATACAAACACGGTGGGACAGCTTAGGGAACTTTTGTATGTTCTCTAGTTTTGTTTCACTGATGGAGCCAAAGAAGGTTGATGAAGCATTAAAAGATGCCAATTGGATCACTGCCATGCAAGAAGAGCTCAATCAGTTTGAGAGGAACAAAGTATGGAAGCTGGTCCCTGCTCCTAAAGGTAAAACTATAATTCGCACAAAATGGGTTTTCAGGAACAAGATGGATGAGCAAGGTCATGTCATTAGAAATAAGGCAAGACTGGTTGCTCAGGGCTACAGACAGGAGGAAGGAATTGATTATGATGAAACATTTGCCTCCAATGTGGCCAGCTAGAAGCAATTCTTTGTAATCTAGCCTACGCTGCTCTAGAGCATTAAGGTATTCAAATCTGGTGTGAAAGAGTGCATTTTTGAAATGGGAAGCTGGCAAGAAGAAGTTTTAATGTCAAGCAGCCTCCAGGTTTTTGAAATGAACAACATCCAGGTTTTTGTCTATAAGTTGGACAAAGCTCTCTATGGTCTCAAACAAGCCCCTAGAAGCCTGGGTATGGCACACTCTTACTGAAATTCGCTTATGAGCAATGGTACTTCCAGAGGTAAAGTGGATACCACACTTCTAAAGAAAGGTGGGAAGTCTGATATTAATGCTTGTTCAAATTTATGTGGATGACATAATATTTGGTTCTACTAATGAACAGTTATGCAAGAATTTTTCATTACTCATGAAATCTAAATATGAAATGAGTATGATGGGAGAACTAACTTTCTTTTTAGGATTGCAGGTTAAACAAACCTCAACTGGAATTTTTATATATCAAAGAAAGTACACTTTAGATCTTTTGAAAAAGTTCAAATTTGATCAAAGTTCTCCTATTAAAACCCCAATGGCAACCAATGTAAAATTGGATGCTGATGCTAGTGGCAAATCTGTTTCAGTAACAGCTTACAGAGGCATGATTGGGAGCTTGCTTTACTTAACTGCTAGCAGACCTGATATTATGTTTGCCACCT